>QLON01000927.1:0-21541 GCA_003313675.1 Termitomyces heimii
GTGCTACTCACGGATTTTGGACACAATGACTTCATAGGCACTCCGGAGGAATGGGCCCATTGCTTGGTTGAATTCGGGGATTGCCTCACATGAAGAGAACTTCTGGAACAGACTATAGTAATATATTAATGCAATATGATCCTCTGCAAAGAATTGCATCAATTACTCGACAAAGTCCATGCGTCTCCCTCTCTCTGACTCCTCAACAACTCTGCAAATCCAGGATGCTCAATTTACATCTGATGGAAACTCCCAGAACCGGCCCTGGCAGCCCCCACTGCCCCCACTCCGGGGCAATAATAATGAGAGGAATAACAAAATGCCTCAGCCATACTGTGGTTCCTCAACCCAGCAGGAGGACTATTCGACTAGCCTGCTGCCCACATAGTAGGTTTGTCAACTTGCCATAGGGCTAACTCTGTCCCTAGCACTTTCAAGACCTGGGGACAGCCCCAGAGACCCCTGGAGCTGCTCCCGCGAGCAAACAACACCCAACCCCCAACTCTGGTGAGAGACCCCAGGTGGACATCACCAGCATGGATGACATGCTGTCCTACATTGATGAGCTCACATGTGGCAACAATGAAGAAAACCCTGCACTCATGCCCATGACTGTTCCAGCACAGCCCCCCATGTCTGCCCCGGCCCCTCTAGAAACCAGCTTCTGCCGTGACCCGCCACCTCACTTTGACCTGTGGAACCCCCTATGACCTCTGGTGCAAGCACGACTCTCCCAGACTGAATGTTCTCCACTCAACCCAGCACCCGGCCCTTCTCAACCCAACCCAACACCACCAAACTCACACTGGCCCCCTCCACTGCCACCTGTATGGAGACTCAGACCTCTCCCCAGTCAGAACAAACCTCCTTGGGACAATGGACCTCCCGGACATGGACTCCTAGGTGAGCCACCTGGAGGAGGCCCTCCCAGTGGGTGAAGCCCTGCCCTCGGTGCTTTTCCTCCACATAGAGGGAGGGGTAACTACTACTACTACTACTACAATGCTAGCCCCCCTCCCCACAATGGCACCGGCTCCGACAACATTCGCGACGCCCTTGCCCGCAAAGGGCATTTGGATATTCAAAAACCTGATGCATTTACAGGCTGAGACCCCCAGAAATGGCGTACATTCCTCACTCAATGTCTTAATACGTTTCAGGCAAAGCCACTCACCTTCCAGGTTGACAGCTCCCAGGTAGCCTTCGCTGCCTTGTATCTCTAGGGAATCGCCTTCGACCACTACACTGCCCTCATCCAGTTTGACCCTAACAACCTGGCACTCTCTCACTGGCAAACCTTTGTTGACAAGTTCTTCGGGAAGTTCAGGATCTACAATACCATGGCTGAGGCCGAGGACAACCTCTTCAACCTCCAGATGTGCTCTGAAGAACACTTCACCACCTTCATCATAGGTTTTGAAAAGGAAGCTTACGAGATAGGTTGGAACTACAGCACCCTCCAGTATGCCCTCTGCCGTGCATTGCCACAGCATATCAAGGATGTCCTCCAACTCGCCCCAAAACAACCCTCCTACAACAGATACAAGGCCCTCATCATGCAAATTAACCAATGATATTGGGAAGATCGCAGTGAGTACTTGAACTCCTGAGCCCCCTAAAACTCCAGGAGAGGAACCCCATGGTCTTCCAGCAAAAACCCCAACCCCCAAACCCAAAGCAACAACCCCCCTGCATTCCCTGGTGGCAGACCACTGGTGAGTTGCAGTTCACCCAATGCTAACTCCAGCAGCGGCACCCGCCCCCAGGCCCGACTCAATGCCGCCATGGCCACCAACAACTCAGACAACCTGCCAAGCCCCAAGGAACCCCCAGAAGACTTCGAAGGCCCCGACTTCCCCAACAAACAGGACAAAGAGGCCCTCTGGGCCAATCAGCTCCCAAAAAAGAGACAATCCTGGATCGAGATTCTGAAGGATGTATAGGAACGACAGAGGAGGGAGTTTGCATACTCTGCAATGAGAAAGACCACTTCATCTCTGAGTGTCTCCAACAACAGGTTATGGGATGCACCACCTGGACCTTCGAAGGGGAGGATGCCACCTATGAATATTTGGAAAATGACCCAGCAATTTAGACCTGAAAGATGCCCTAAATTGTAGAATTGACCCCAACGTCTTCTCCGCCCCAGTCTTGCATCTCCGTTCCACAACACTCACACAGGACACCCTCACAGCTTACCTACCCTCCCACTCTTTACACTCCCTCCTCCTCAAAACCCACCTCACCCCCTCTGGAACTCCCCTCAACACCCTCATCGACAGTGGTGCCACAGACAATTTCATTGATGAGACATGGTCTACCCTTGCCCCAGAACCCACTTAATGACTCCTGGTCCCGGTGCAGCTCTGCCTCTTTGATGGAGATGCCTCCATGGTGGGGGACATCACTCATTTCATGCGTATGCCCATTATTTTTGCCAACGGACAGACTCACAACCTCTGGATGTTAATTATCAAACTACACTCCTCTGCGCCCCTGGTCTTGGGGCTTCCATGGCTCCAGGACACCAACCCCCGCATCAATTGGCAACAACTCACCCTCTGCCTGACCTGGGAGCTGATGCCCGATGACCAGCAACTCCCCTTCAATATCCCGCACTCTCCAGAACCGACTCCGAGGGATTCCCTGGACGAACCCCCACCACCCCCTGGGCTCCAGTCTCACTTGTCCCAATCCTTCATCATCAATGCCAGGCTGGACGGCACCCCAGGATCGATATTGGCCCTCATCGACAGCGGAGCTACCAAAGTGTTCATTAGTGACACCCTTGACCTTCCCCACAACCCCCTCAACCAACCCCTCAACTTGCAATGCCTTGATGGCGCCCCCTCCTCCTCCAGCCCCATCCTAAGGTCTCACTCAGGATGCGTGACCCTGGACAACGGCTATGAGTTCACTTCCGACTTCCTGGTTACATAACTCCACGCGTCAACTCCGATGGTGCTGGGACTACCCTGGCTACATAATATGAACCCCGACATTGATTGGAGAATGCTCACAATGACCTTCCAGGAACCCAAAGACTGCCCCCCAACTGCTGTGCACCTCCGGGCCCTGGGGAGCAATCTGGTGCTCCACACCTCTGAAGTGACCACCATGCCCCCCAGCCATGCTCCACCAACACCTGTCCAAACTTGCAAGGCCCCTACTCAACCCCCAAACATTCCTCGGAACAGACACAAAGGGCCAAACTACCCAGACCAGTCTCAGACATGCATCGTACTCACTTCAGCTGCTACATCTGTGACTCCAATCAACCTAAATACATTTGACATTAGGATCATTGGAGCCGCCCCCTTTGCCCATCTCATGAGGGACAGGGCCCCCATATTTCAGCTGCACACCTCGCCTTCTCCCCCAGAAGAACACCTACGAGAAGACACTATCCCTCCGGAAAAGAAAACCGAAGAACAGATTCTCTGAGAAGTAGTTCCCCCAGAGTATCACAAATTTGCTGACATATTCTCTGAAGGCAATGCTAAGGAAATTTCTCCCCACTGCCTCTACAATTATACGATTGATCTCAAGGAAGAAGCCAGCCCCCCCTTTGGAAAGGTCTACAATATATCAGAAGTCAAGCTCTGGGCCCTCAAAAACTACCTCAATGAAATGCTCGGGAAGGGATTCATCCAACCTTCTGCCTCCACCGCTGGAGCCCCAGTTCTATTCACCAAGAAGAAGGACAGTTCACTCTGACTTTGCGTTGACTACCGGGGACTCAATAAGATCACCAAAAGGAACCACTACCTGCTCCCGCTCATCGGCGATCTGATCGACTGGCTCCGCAGTGCCAAGGTTTACACAAAAATCGACCTCCGCTCTGGCTATAACAACGTCTGTATTGCCCCGGGACATGAGTGGAAAACTGCATTCCGCATGCGGTATGGTCTGTTTGAATACCTTGTAATGCCTTTTGGAATGACTAACTCCCCCGCCATGTTCCAATACTTCATAAATGACATCTTCCATGACATGAGTGACGTCTTTATGATTGTCTACCTAGACAACATCCTCATTTACTCCGACTCAAAGGAGGATCACCGGAAGCATGTCTGGCAGGTCCTAGAATGCCTCCAGGAGCACAACCTCCATGCCAAGCCCGAGAAGTGCTCATTCCACATGGAAGAGGTCAAGTATCTCAGCATCATCGTATCTCTGGAGGGCATTTGCATGGACCCCCACAAGATCAAGGCCATCATCAACTGGCTGCAACCCTGGAACATCAAGGAAGTACAGTCCTTCTTGGGTTTTGCTAATTTCTACCGGAGGTTTATAGATAGTTACTCTGGTATCATGAAACACCTCAACCGGCTCATGCACAAGGATGTGGCATGGAACTAGGATAGTAGGTGCCAGAGCATCTTTAACCTACTCAAGGAGGCCTTCATCACTGCCCCTGTACTCCAGCACTATGACCCCACCCTCCCAATCATCCTAGAATGCAATGCCTCCAATTATGCCATCACCGGAATTCTTTCACAAATGGAAGCCAATGGTGGAGAGCCCCGGCCAGTTGCCTTCTACACCCGGTCCATGATTGACACCAAGCTCAATTACAACATCTACAACAAGGAGCTCCTCACTATCATTGAAGCCTTCAAACAATGGTGGGCCTACCTTGAGGGAGCCCAACACCAGATTCAAGTCTACTCAGATCACAACAACCTGCAATACTTCACCACAATCAAGCAACTCAGCCGATAGCAGGCCTAGTGATCTGAAATCCTCTTGGAGTATGACTTCACAATTCAGTACTGTCCGGGACAACTCGGAGCTAAACCCAATGCCCTCACCCAACAACCGGATGTCTACCCCAAGAAATCATTCAAGGTAGAACGCAATGTATTCAACCATCGCGTGATGATCCCCCCTGAACATTTGAATGCTGTACTGATCTTAAATGATGAAGGAATTCTGAGCCAGATATGCCACACCCCTCAGGACAAGTATTTCATCAATCATGACCCCTGTAAACCCCCCGATGGAATTGACCAGGACTCTGCCTTCTCCTTGTCCCCTGACAAAAAACTCCTCCTCCGGAACGGCCGCATCTATGTCCCGGATCACGCCTGGCTCCACTACAATGTTCTCTGCCAACACCACAACCACAAGCTCCAGGGACACCCTGGAATATGTAAGACCCTCCAACTTATCTCCTGGGCTTACTTTTGGCCAGGACTAAGAAAGAATGTGACCCACTACATTTGATCATGTGAACCCTGCCTCTGGGCTAAAGTCCCCCGACACCAACCCTACGGGCTCCTGAAACCCCTGCCTGTCGGATGACACCCCTGGTCCTCCATATCCTTAGATCATATTATTGAACTCTCGGAATCAGAAGGTTTCAATGCCATTCTTGTCATTGTGTGTAGGCTAACCAAGCAGGGCATCTTCATATCCTGCCACACCACGGACACCGCCCCGGACTTTGCCCAGCTATTCCTCGAGCACGTCTTTGCCAAACACAGACTCCCAGATGACATCGTCTCTGACCAGAGCCCACTCTTTGTGTCTAAGTTCTGGACTTCCCTATGTAAGGCTCTTAAAGTAAAGGCCAATCTCTCCACCACCTACCACCCCGAAACCGATGGTCAAACCAAGAGAGTTAACCAGTCTCTCGAGCAGTATCTCCAGCTATATGTCAACTACCTACAGGATAACTGGCACACTGAGCTCCCCCTGGCCAAATTCACCTATAACAACATGCCACATTCTGCCACTGAAGTGACCCCCTTCTTTGCCAACAAAGGATATCACCCCTGACTGATGTTCTCACTCCAGGACATTCCATCGCATGCCACTCACAAGGTCACCCAGGATCTCCAGTCCCTCCACACATTCCTCCGGGAGGAAATTAATATCGCAAACTGGGCTTATGTGAAACATGCCAATTGGAAATGGGAAGACACCCCCGACTGGGCTCCCAGGACAAAGGTATGGTTAAATCAATGCCACCTCCGCACCTGCCAGCCCTCCCCAAAACTTGATTACAAGTGCCTTGGCCCATTCAAGGTCTTGAAGAAAGTCTCATCCCATGCCTACAAAATCAAGCTCCTCCCAGGACTTAAAGGTCTGCACCCAGTGTTTCACGTCTGCCTCCTGGAGAGACACCCCCTGGACCCCTTCCCTGAGTAATGCCCCAAACCCCCTCCCCCGGTCGAGGTTGAAGACAAGTACCATTATGAGGTTGAAGATATCCTTGATTCCCAGAACATTTGTGGATGACCCCACTTCCTTGTATGATGGCATGGGTACAGCCTGGAGGACAATACCTGGGAACCACTCCAGAACCTCAACGGTGCCCTCGACAAACTCCGGGAGTTCCAGCAATGTCACCCAGGGAATGACCCTCTAGGGCACAGGACTCACAGATGGCATTAGCGGGCGCAATCCCCGTCTCTGGGTTTAGTAGGGATTCAACTCCCACATATACCTTCTATTCCTCTCTATTAAAACCTTACCTCCCTTTTAGTTCTTTTCCATAGTAGCACCCTGGAGTCTGGGCAAGGTGCTTTTTCTAGTTTTCCTGCCACTTTACTTACATTATTCTTCAACTCCAGGAGACCATTACATACATGCTAGGCATACACTATTTTACAGACTGATACATACAATATCTGACAAGACGACAACAAGAAAACGGGGCCCCTAGGTCCAAGGCCCTGAACCCCCCTCACTCTTCTCCCCCTTTGGCCAACTCCAGAAACTCTCCCCCACCCCCAGACTATGCTCCCACCACACCTCCTTGGCCAATTGATCCTAAGACGGGAGCTGCTTGCCCTCATCCAGGATTCACTTGAACCACAACCCCAGGGTCAGGACGTTCCTCCGGCGGTGAGCTATCACCAGCCTCCCCAGCAGGTCCATACTGCACTCCACCCCGGGACTTCCCACCCCTGCTGGCAACCCCTCCCACAGGGACAAGAGTGCCGCAGCAGCCCCGTCTAGGAGCAGGCAGTGCTCCTGGGCCCAACCTGGGGATGTCAGTACTGACCTGGCTGCAAGGAGGGGACACTTACTGAGGGATACCATATGCTCAACTACCACATCCTCATGAAGGGCCTTGACCAGCTCCACACTTGACGAACCTGGCCCTGAGAGCCCCATCTGAGCACCGACTTCCCCCCGGGCCACCCTCACCTTCTCCAGCTCCAGGATGACCGCCTTGTATTCCCCTTCTTCATGCTCCTCCCTCTCCCAGTTGCCCTGTCCCAAATGATCCAGCCAGGCCCCCACCCCAATGCCCAGCGGCCACCCAGATAAGGGAGAGAAAGTCACCAGAAAAAGGCGCACTGATGGAGCTGGGGACGGGGGTAGATGTGCCCTCTTAGAAGGCCCTGGGGAGGGACTGGGTGATGCCCACCTCTTTCCTTTGTCCGGGCGCCCCCCAAGGCCCTTGTGACTGCTGGCCCTGGCCTAGGTCACCCGATGGGTGATCAGGACCATGGAGTGACCCCGGCCCCCCACCTGACTAACCCCCCAGCCCCTTGAACCCCCACCAAATGCCTCTGCAAATGCCTCTTCTACTGGCTCCACCACCCAATCCCACTCCTTGACCTCCATCCTCCGAGTAATCCCCTCCAGTGGCCACTTCTGCTCCTGAGAAACACAGCGCGCCCTCCACAGTGCCAACATGGAATATCGCTTGTGGTTGAGGCGGCATGCCTCACACATGGCTGTGTCCCAGTGAGACGAGGGGCCCGAGACCTCAAATAGACAAGGAACCTGTCACCAGGTGCAGTGCTTGCACTGCGCCGAAATCAGCAAAGAGACCCAGAGCATGAGACCACTTACTGGTCCATTGCTCACATACAAGGCATGAGCAAGCAGACTTCGGAGCCTTTCCAGGGCCTCCCTAAACTGCTCTTGGGTGACGGCCGCCCATGCAATGCGATGGCTCTCCGGGACCTTGGAAATGGCCCCTATCACCATCCCAGAATGATGGAAACAAGGGGTGGACAGCCTAGGATGGGGAGGGGGTTGTGGACAAGGGACAGTTTTCCGTGCAAAGGTGGGCACAGAGTGACTTGGTTGGAGCTCCGGGGGGACACCAAGGCCTGCATCAAGGGCAGGCTCTGGGAGGACACCAGGGCCTGCATTGAGAGCAGGCTCTGGGGGCTGGCTGGGACTCGCCTCTGGGGCAAAATTATGGCATAGTTCTGGAAAAAAAAGGTCAGTCAGAGTAAACAGTCAATGCAGCGACACTCACGTTGAATGAGCACGGCCACATGCACTTGGTATTGTGCATCTTGGGCCTCCCACGCGACCAGGGGGGCCACTTCGTTAGTCGCCGGAGGCATTGGGGAATGCATTGGTGTGTGCGACATGATTGAGCTGATAGTAAAATTTTTTTTTCAATACATGGCAGGTCAGGTGCCGGATCCCACAATTGGACCCCAGACCGAACCACTGGTTATGCGCGCCTCAGAGGGTCTCAGCACTGAGGGGGGGGTGATGTTACAACCCCTTCCAGAGTCCCCCAGAATAACTCCGAAACCTCACCCGGGACCCTCTCCACAACACACCCCACCCCCGCAACTACCAATGCCACCATTAACTTGCATCACAACTGCCATCAGCCAACCCCCCAGGAACCCTGCTTCATGGACCCCAGGATTGACCGCCATCAACTGCCGAATCATGCTACCTGCTTCCAGCCATCACACATTATAATCCTCCCATACCAATTGATTGTGCACCCCACATGCGCAATCCCAGTATACAGTCCCGGCCCGCTACTCAATGCCTTCCAGAAACCATCCCAGACACCCCAGAACCCTGAGACTCAACCCCATAGTACTTATAGCATAGTTCACCACTGTATTTGTTAGTCTTGATATTACCTGAATTGTTGCGTGCCCTTTGTTTGACTGGTATGCATTGACTGGCATGCTTTGACTGGCATGCCAGAATAATCACATGCTCTAAAACCTCTGGTTCCAACTTGACCCCTGCCAATTCTCAGCCTCCCCAAAACACCCAAAACCCCTGGCTCAAGTTCCATTTCCCTGGGACTGCCCTCCCTGTCCGCATTTTGAACCCCAGAGCCTTAACTCCGGAGTTCCAGACACCTGGGTATTCGTAGATCAAGTCTGCCTTGTAAGGGTGTTGCTTTCCCAGAAAGCCCCCGAATCAGCAGAACCTGACACCCTAGGAGAGGACTTCCATGGCCCTCTGGTGAAAACCCCAACCCCCAAACTCAAAGCAATGACCCCCCTGCATTCTCTGGCAGCTGACTCCTGGTAAGTCACAGCCCACTCAATACTAACCCTAGCAGTGGTGCCTGCCCCCAGGCCTGACTCAATGCTGCCATAGCCGCCAATAACCTGAGCAATATGCTAAGCCCCAAGGAACTCCCAAAAGACTCTGAGGGTCCTGACTTTACTGATGAATAGGACAAAGAGGCCCTCTGGGCCAACCAGCTCCCAAAAAAGGGATGACCCTGGATTGAGGTTCTGAAGGATGTGCAGAAACAACAGAGGAGGGAGTTTGCATACTCTGTGGTAAGAAAGACCACTTCATCTCTAAGTGTCTCCAATGATAGGTTATGGGATGCACCACCTGGATCTTTGAAGGGGAGGATGCCACCTATGAATATTTGGAAAACAACCTGGCAATTTAGACCCAGAAGATGCTCTAAATTGCAGAATCGACCCTGATGTCTTTTTCACCCCAGTCTCATATCTTTATTCCATGACACTTACACAGGACACCCTCATGGCTTACCTACTCTCCCACTCTTCGCACTCCTCCCTCCTCAAAACCTGCCTCACCCCCTCCAGAACCCCCCTTAATATCCTTGTCAACAGTAGTGCTACAGATAACTTTATTGATGAAGTGTGGTCTATCCTTGCCCCAAAACCTACTTAATGACTCCTGGTTCCAGTGCAGCTCTGCCTCTTCAATGGGGATGCCTCTACAGTGGGAGATATCACTCACTTCATGCATATGCCCATTACTTTTGCCAACAGACAGACTTACACCCTCCAGATGTTGATTACTAAACTTCACCCCTCTGCACCCCTGGTCTTAAGGCTTTTGTGGCTCTGAGACACCAACCCCTGCATTGACTGATGACATCTCACCCTCCACCTGACCCAGGAGCCAACACCTGACAACTAGCAGCTCCCCTTCAATATCTCTCACTCTCTGGAACCAACCTTGAGGGACTCCCTAAATGGGCCCCCACCACTCCTCAGGCTCCAATCTTGCTCATCCCAATCCTTTGTCATCAATGCCAGGCTAGATGGCACCCTAGACCAATATTGGCCCTCATCAACAGTGGAGCTACTGGAGTCTTCATTAGTGATGCCCTCAACCTTCCTCACGACTCCCTCAATCCACCTCTCAACTTGCAATGCCTCAACAGTGCCCTCTCCTTCTCTGGCTCCATTCAAAGATCCCACTTGAAATATGTGACCCTAGACAATGGTTACAAGTTTACCTCCAATTTCCTAGTCACATGACTTCACAAGTCAACCCCAATAGTGCTGAAACTACCCTAGCTATGTAATACAAATTCCAACATTGATTGGAAAATGCTTATGATGACTTTCCCAGAACTTAAAGACCACCCCCCAACTGCTGTGCACCTCCAGGCCCTGGGAAGTGACCCGGCACCCCCCATCCCTGAAGCAGCCACTGTGCCCCCCAACCATATGCCGCCAATGCCCACCCAAACTTGCAAGGCCTCTGCTTGACCTCCAAACATTCCTTGAAACAGATATAAAGGGCCAAACTACCCAGGCTGGCCCCAGACATGTATCAAACCCACTTCAGCCAATGCATTCATGACTTCAATTGACTCAAATGCACTCAACATTAGGGTCATTGGAACTGCCCCCTTTGCTCACCTCGGAGCCTTAACCCCGGAAGTTCCAGATACCCGAGTATCTGTAGATCAAGTCCGCCTTATAAGGGCGTTGCTTTCCCAGAGAGCCCCTGAATCAGCGGAACCTGACAGATGGCAAGGTGTATAGCTGAAATGTGGGGGTTCTGCCCTTTATGGGGTTCAAGACGCGAACAGGGGGGGTGGTCCCGGGGAAATGGAACTTGACCCGGGGGTTTCGGGGTTTTGTGAGGGTTAGGAGTTGGCAGGGGTTGAGTCAGAACCGGAGGTTCTAAGATGAGACCCGGTTAGTAAATTTAGGGTTGCAAAGTGCATACCAAACTTAAAGCACGTGATTATTCCGGCATGCCAGTCAAAGCATGCCAGTCAATGCGTACCAGTCAAACAAAGGGCACACAACAGTTCAGGTAATATCAAGACTAGCGAATACAGCAGTGAACTATGCTATAAGTACTACGGGGTCGGGTCTCGGGGCTCCGGGGTGTCTGGGATGGTTTCCGGAAGGCATTGAGTAGCGGGCCGGGACTGTATACTGGGATCGCGCATGTGGGGTGCGCAATCAATTGGCGCGGGGGGATCGTGACGCGTGATGGCCGGAAGCGGGTAGCAGGATCTGGCGGTTGATGGTGGTCAATCCCAGGGTCCGTGAAGCAGGGTTCCCAGGGGGTTGGCTGATGTCAGTTGTGATGCGAGTTAGTGGTGGCATCAGTAGTTGCGGGGGTGGGGCGTGTTGTGGAGAGGGTCCTGGGTGAGGTCCCAGGGTTGTTCTGGGGAATTCCAGAAGGGGTTGTGACATCATTTCTCCTGGAAGAACATCTGCAAGGGGACATTATTCCCCCAGAAAAGAAAACCAAGGAATAGATCCTCCAAAAAGTAGTTCCCCTGGAGTATCACGAGTTTGCTGACATATTCTCCAAAGGTAATGCTAAGGAGATTCCTCCTTACCGCCCCTATGACTATACAATTAATCTTGAGGAAGGAGCTACTCCCCCCTTTGGTAAGGTCTACAATATGTCAGAAGTCAAGCTCTGGGCCCTCAAGAACTACCTTAATGAAATGCTAGGAAAGGGATTCATCTGACCCTCTGCCTCCACTGCCAAAGCCCTGGTTTTATTTGCTAAGAAGAAGAATAGTTCACTCCAACTCTGCATTAACTACCAGGAACTCAATAAGATCACCAAGAAGAACCACTACCCACTTCTGCTCATCAGCAATCTGGTCAACTAACTCTGCAATGCTAAAGTTTACACAAAAATTAACCTCTGCTCTGGCTACAACAACATCTGCATTGCCCTGAGACATAAGTGGAAAGCTGCATTCTGCACGCAGTATGATCTGTTTGAATACCATGACATGAGTAATATTTTTGTGATTGTCTACTTAGACAATATCCTCATCTACTCCAACTTAAGGGAGGACCACTGGAAGCATGTTTGGCAGGTCCTTGGATGCCTCTGGGAGCACAACCTCTATGCCAAACCTGAGAAGTGTTCATTCCACATGAAAGAGATTGAGTATCTCAGCGTCATTGTATCTCCAAATGGTGTTTGCATGGACTCCCACAAGGTTGAGGCCATCATCAACTGGCCGCAACCCCAGAACATCAAGGAAGTACAATCTTTCTTGAGTTTTGCTAATTTCTACTGGAGGTTTATAGACAACTACTCTAGTATCATGAAACTCCTCAACCAACTCACATGCAAGGACATTGCATGAAACTGAGATAGTAGGTGCCAGAGCATCTTTAATTTGCTCAAGGAGGCCTTCACCACTGCCCCCGTACTCTAGCACTATGACTCCACCCTCTCAATCATCTTAGAATGCAATGCCTCCAACTATGCCATCACCAGAATTCTCTCACAGATGGAAGCTAATGGTGGAGAGCCCCAGCCAGTTGCCTTCTACACCTGGTCCATGATCAATGCCAAGCTTAACTATGATATCTATGACAAAGAGCTTCTTACCATTGTTGAAGCCTTTAAACAATGGTGAGCCTACCTTGAGGGGGCCTGGCACTGAATCCAGGTCTATTTGGATCACAATAACCTGCAGTACTTCACTACAACCAAGCAACTCAGTCGATGGCAGGCCTAATGGTCCAAAATCCTCTTGGAGTATGACTTCACAATCCAGTACTGTCTGGGACAACTTGGAGCTAAACTCAATGCCCTCACCTAACAACTAGACATCTACTCCAAGGAGTTGTTCGAGGTAGAATGCAATGCATTCAATCATTGTGTGGTGATTCCTCCTGAACATCTGAATACTGTACTGATTTTAAATGATGAAGAAATCTTGAGCCAGATACACTCTGCCCCCTGAGACAAGTATTTCATTGACTATGACCCTCACAACCCCTCTGATGAAACCAACTGGGATCTTGCTTTTTCTTTGTCTCCTAACAAAAAACTCCTCCTCTGGGATAGCTGCATCTATGTTCTGGATCATGCCTGACTCTGCTAAAATGTTCTCCACCAACACTATGACCACAAGCTCTGAGGACACCCCGGGATACATAAAACCCTCCAGCTTATCTCCTGGGCTTACTTTTGGCCAGGATTAAAGAAGGATGTAACTCACTACATTCGATCATGTGAATCCTGCCTCTGGGCCAAGGTCCCCTGATACTGACCCTATGGGCTTCTGAAACCCCTGCCAATCAAATGATGCCCCTAGTCCTCCATATCCCTGAATCACATTGTCAAACTCCTGGAATGAGAAGGATTTGATGCTATTCTCATCATTGTGTGTAGGCTAACTAAATAAGGCATCTTCCTACTCTATCACACCATGGACACCACCCCAGACTTTGTCCAGCTATTTTTCAAGCACATCTTTGCCAAATATAGACTCCCAGACAATATTGTCTCTGACTACAGCCCACTCTTCATGTCCAAGTTTTAGACTTCTCTATGCAAGGCCCTTGAAGTAAAAATTAGCCTCTCTACTGCCTACCACTCCAAAACTGATGGTCAAACCAAAAGGATCAACCAGTCTCTCAAGCAGTACTTCCAGCTGTATATCAATTACTTGCAGGATGACTAGCATGCTAAGCTCCCCCTAGCCAAATTCACCTATAATAACATGCTACACTTGGCTACTGGAGTATCACCCTTCTTTGCCAACAAGGGATATCACTCCCAATTGACATTCTCACTTTGGGACATTCCATTGCATGCTGCCTACAAGGTTGCCCAGAATCTTTAGTCTCTTCATGCATTCCTCTGAGAGGAAATCAACACCACAAACCAGGCCTATGTGAAATATGCCGACTGGAAATGGAAAGACACCCCTGACTGGGTCCCCAAGATAAAGGTATGGTTAGATTGATGCTACCTCTGCACCCGCCAACCCTCCCCAAAGCTCGATCACCAGCACCTTGGCTCATTTAAGATCTTGAAGAAAGTTTTATCCCATGCCTACAAAATTGAGCTCCCCCCAGGACTTAAAGGTCTACACCTGGTATTCTATGTCCACCTCTTGGAATGATACCTCCTGGACCCCTTCCCCAAACGATGCCCCAAACTCCCTTCCCTGGTCAAGGTCAAGGATGAATACCATTGAAGATGAGTACCACTATGAGGTTGAAGACATCCTTGACTTCCAGAACATTTGAAGACAACCCCACTTCCTCATATAATAGCAAGGATACAGCCTAGAAGACAATACTTGAGAACCATGCCAAAACCTTGAAGGTGCCTTTAACAAACTTCAGAACTTCCAGCAACAGCACCTGGGAAATGACCCTCCTAGGTGCAGGACTCACAGATGGCAGTAGTGGGCATAACCCCCACTTCTGGGCTGAGTAAGAATTCAACTCCCATATATACCTTCTGTTTCCTCTCTCTAAAAAATCTTACTCCCTTTTAGTCCTTTTCCACAGTAGCATTCTGGAGTCTGGCTCCAAAAGACCAATTATATACATTCTATACATACACTAATTTACAGACAATAACAAGAAAATGAGAGGCCCCTAGAGCTAGGGCTCTAAACTACCCTCACTCTTCCTCCTCTTTGGCCAGCCCTGAAAACCCTCCCCCACTCCTCCTAGACTGTGCTCCCACTACACCTCCTTAGTCAACTGATTCCAAGACAGAAGCTATTCACCCTCATCCAGAACCCACTCAAATCATGACCCTGGGGTTGGAACATTCCTCCAGTAGTGAGCAGTCACCAGCCTCCCCAACAGATTCAGACCCTACTCCACCCTGGAACTCCTCACCTCCAACTGCAACCCCTTCTGCAAGGATGAGAATGCCATGGCCACCTCATCCAGGAGCAGATGATGCTCTCAGGCCCAGCCTGGAGATATCAGTACTGACCCAACTGCAAAAGGGAAACACTCACTTAGGGAGGCTATGTAACTAATTACCATGTCCTGGTGCAGGGCCTCAACCACCCCTGGACTCAAGAAACTCTGCCCTGGGAGCCCCACCCCCTGCTCCAGCCTAGCCCTCATGGCATTCAGCTGGGCCTCAACTTCCCCCCAGGCCATCCTTACCTCCTTCAACTCCTAGAGGGCTGTCTTATAGTCCTCCTTCAGCCTTCCCCAATGTGCTGCCTCCTCCCTTGCTCCCTCCTTATACTCTTCCCTCTCCTGGTTAACCTGCCCCGAATGCTTTCATAGAGCCCTCACCTTGACATCCAGTAGCTGCCTGGATAAGGGGGAAAAGATCACTAGAGAACAGTGCATAGGAAAAGCTGGGGATGGGGTTTCTGCAGGCAGATACACCCTCTTAGAAGGCCCTGGGGAGGGACTGGGTGACACCTGCCTCTTCCCTTTATCTGAACACCCTCCATGACCCTTATGACCACTGGTCCCAGCCCAGATCACCTGACAGGTAATCAGGACTATGAGACAACTCCAGCCCCCCATCTAAATGACCCCTTGGCTCTCCAACCCCTCACTATACACCTCCATGGGTGCCTTCTCCACTGGCTCCACCACCCAGTCCTGCTCTTTGACTCCTATTCTCCAGGTGATTTCCCCCAGTGGCCATCCCTGCTTCTGAGAGATGCAATGTGCCCTCCACAGTGCTAACATGGAATATCACTTGTGGTTAAGGTGGCATGTCTCACACATAACTATGTCCCAGTGGGACAAGGGGCCCAGGACCTCAAACAGGCAGGGGACCCATTATTGAGCACAGTGCAAGCACTATACTGAAATTAGCAAAGAAACCAGAGGTAGAAGACCACTCACCGATCCATTGCTCATATACCAAGCATGGGCAGGCAGACCCTGGAGCCTCTCCAGGGCCTCCCTAAATAGCTCCTGCATTATGTCCACTCATGCAACACATCAACTCTTCAAGACCTCTAAAACAGCCCCTATCACCATCCTAGAATGACAAAAATGAGAGGCAGATAGTCTAGGGTGGGGAGAGGGTTGCAAATGGGGAGGAGGGACAGTCTTCTGCACAAAAGTAGGCATGGGATGACTCAGATGGGACTCTGGAAGGACACTGGGGCTTGCATCAGGAGCAAGCTTCGGGAGCCAGCTGGGACCTATCTCCAGTGCAGAATTATTGTGTTGTTCTGAAAAAGGAAGATCAGTCATAGCAAACGGACAATGCAGCAACACTCATGTTGGGCAAGCACTGCCACACATGCATGGTATCACACATCCTGGGCCTCCCACATGACTAAGGGGGCCACTTCATTAGTGGGTGGAGGCATTGGAGAATGCATTGATATATGCAACATGGTTGAGTTGATAGTAAAATTTCTTTTTTGATACATGGCAGATCAGGTGCTGGATTCCACAATTGGACCCTGGTCTAAACCACCAGTTACACATGCCTCAGAGGGTCTCAGCACTGAGGGAGGGGTGATGTCACAACCCCTCTCCAGAGTCTCCCAGGACAACTCCAGAACTCCATCCAGAACCCTCTTTTGTCAACCCCACAATGCACTCCACCCCCACAGCTGCTGACACCACCATCACATGCATCACATCCACCATCAGCCAACTCCCCTAGGAATCCTGCATCATGGACCCTGTAATTGACTGCTGTCAACAATTGGATTATGCAACCCACTTCTAGCCATTATACATCACAGCTCCCTCCATGCCAATTGATTGCATGCCCCATATGCACAATTCAAGTATACAGTCCCTGCCTGCTACTCAATGCCTTCTAGAATCCATCCTAGACACCTCAGAACTCTGAGACTCAACCCCATAGTACTTATAGCATAGTTCTCCATTGTATTTGCTAGTCTTGATATTAACTTGAATTGTTGCATGCCCTCTTGCTTGACTGGTATGCACTGATTGGCATGCTTTGACTGGCATGCCTGAATAATCATGTGCTCTAAGTTTGGTATACATTTTGCAACTTATAATTTGCTAACTGGGTCTTATCTTAGAACCCCAGGTTCTGACTTGACCCCCCTCCAACCCTCAACCTCTAAAACACCCAAAGCCCCAGATTAGGTTCCATCCCCTGGGATTACCCCCTGTTCATGTCTTGAATCCTGGAGCCCTAGTTTCAGAGCTCCAGACACCCAAATATCTGCAGATCAAGTCCACTTTGTAAGGGCATTGCTTTCTCAGAAAGCCTCTGACTCAGTGAAACCTGACATTAACAACTTGCTCTTTTTGGGATTAGTCCTTCTAGCTTGCTAGTTAGCAGGTTATTATCTTGTGTAAAGCATTCACCTTGAGGAAATGCTTTAAGTATACTCTTGGTATGGAATAGTGTGGGATTTTGTATTAACTGTTGGGAAAGTGCCTTTCCACAAGAGAGTTTGAGTTATGTATACCTACTAAAACCTCAGCTTGCCTTAGCCAGTCTAATGGCAAGTTGCTGTTATAATCTAGCAAGCCTTATCACATGCCTTTTACTTGGTATTGATTTAGTCTGAGTCTCAAGCCCTTATATCTTCTAGATAGCTGTCAATCTAAGTTTAGTCTTGCTTATAACCTCTTTCATAAAATGTCAACAGCATCTGTTCCAGTTAGTCTGTTAATCTTGTTCTCTGTTTCTCTAACTACTCTGTAGCATCTCAATGCCCAGATTGCTGTTGCCACCTCAGTTATTAGAATCTTATGTAGTCATGAGTTTTTTTTCAATATCTTTTCTTCAGCATTTCTTTAGTATATTATTTTGCAACCTAGTAAGTCCCCAATATCTGGCTTTTTTCATTTTACTCTCCTTATCTTTCACCAGAATTCCATTGCTTGCCATATGTTCTCCTGGCCTGGAGCCCTACAATGCAGGAGTATATGTTCTATAAAGTCCTTGTAGTTGCATACTAAGCATGTTGCTTTTTCTTTGTAGCCTGAAATATGTTTCTAGTAAGCTCCCACTTTGTATAGTCCATATATGCTCTTCCATAGATCTCTTACTGTTTTTATAAAGTTTTTGTAGTGTATTAACTGCCAAATTCTTTCTTTCATTGAAGTTTTTCCTATTGCTTCATTAACTAAACATTGAATTCTGGCCATATTCTGGTCAGTTGTTTTTCTATTCTTATTTATCACAAACACTCTTAGCCTAGCCCCTCTATATAATAGTGGTTATATTGTGGTGTTTAGCCTCACTTTATATTTTTTCCATCTATCTACTCTAAATGTGTCATCCAGTTGTGTAGTCCTCTAGATTTTGACTCTGTTCTTTACTAATTTATCAGCTTCTTCATTTTCTTCTTCTCTGTTGTGGCCTTGAACCCATTTAAACCAGGTTAGTTCACTCCTAGCCTCTATTGTTATTCTTGCTAGCCTTAGTCTAGGGCCATTTTTTACCCCTATCTATCCAATGTCATCCTATTTAGATATATGCCTTATTAATTCCTCAATTGCATATTTCAAGTCACTTTTTATATGCAGAATGCCTTCTTTAATTTGTTCAGCTATGGTTTGTATTGCATATATTTCCTCTATCTAGTTAGAGTAAACTATCTCAGAAACTTTTTTGCTTGTATTTCTATGGTTTCTCTTTTTAAACTATATGCTGCTGCCAGCTTCAGCATTCTAGTTACCATTGTTTGTGCATGAGCCATCTATATATGCAACTGTCAAGTTCTGGGGTCTTTTATTTTCTTTTATGCTATTTTGTTCATCCATTATTTCTGTCTCCTCCTCTATAAATATGCAGACTGCATTTTCTAGATTCTCTACCTGCTTCTGTCTTCTGTAAATTACTACTATTATATTCATTACATCATTCTCCTCACTTTGGTATTGAGGTCCAAACCTAGATAGCCAGCTAGGGTCAATCTTTGACAGGAGTTTTTTTATGATTTCCATGCATGTATTCAGAGTTGCACATTCTTTTCCCATGTCTTTCACACAGTATTCACAGTGGCAGTAGTTATTTCTCCTGTGTTCTTGGTCTATAAACCTTATCAGTGCTTTACAGGCATTCTTTATTGTTGAAATATCATGGATTTATCATATATGTTTGCTCTTTTCCATATTTTAGTTCTTTTTTTCTGTTATTTTCTTCTTGGGGTAGTATTATAGTGGCATCTTCATCTTAGCCCTATTGGACAGTTGTTTGCTCCATACTCTGACTCCATTTCTGGTTTCTGCCTCTAGCATCTTCTTAATATCCTTTGGGAGAGTTGAAGCTTTCCTTGTTTTTGCTTTCCATATTTGAAGGAATTGGTTTATTCTATCTTTTAAGTCCATGATCTTATTCACAGACCTTGTATTGCATCTGATTAATTTGTCTGCTAGGTAGGCCCAAATTGGTCTATTGTCACCCCTTTTCATGTAGTTCTTCAGCCAAGATAAATAGATTGCCTTGTTTCTGCTTGCTATGTCCAGTAGGTTCCTTCCTCCTTCTTCAATTGGGTTATACAGTATGTTGAGCCTAATCAATGGGGTTGAGCCACTCCACATAAAGTTCCTAATCATTTTCTCAAGTCTCTCCTCAATTTCTTTCAGTATGCCTTGTACTTTTGTCAAGTAAAATGTTAATCCCTCTACAAACATATTCACAATATATTAGCATCCTTTCATAGATGAGTTACTCTTTCCCCATTAGTCCAAGGTTTTATCTACCTTTGTAATCACTGGGCCCTAGAGATTGCCCTGTTTTATCTTATTTTTAATCTAGCTGCCTAAGATACATATTGTCACGACCCCTTCCAGAGTCCCCTGGACGATTCCAGTATACAGTTCCGGCCTGCTACTCAATGCCTTCCGGAAACCATCCCAGACCCCCTGGAACCCCGAAACCCAACCCTGTAGTATTTATAGCACAGTTCACCATTGTATTCATTAGTCTTGATATTACCTAAATTGTTGCATGCCCTTTGTTTGACTGGTACGCATTAACTGGCATGCTTTGACTGGCATGCCAGAATAATTGCATGCTTTAAGTTTGGTATGCACTTTGCAACTCTAAATTTACTAACTGGGTCTCATCTTAGAACCTCTGGTTCCGACTTGACCCCCACCAACTCTCAACCTTTATAAAACACCTGAAACCCCCGGATCAAGTTCCATTTTCCTGGAACCACCCTTCCTGTCCATGTCTTGAACCCCGGAGCCTTAACTCCGGAGTTCCAGACACCTGGGTATTCATAGATCAAGTCCGCCTCGTAAGGGCGTTGCTTTCCCGGAAAGCCCCCGAATCAGCAGAACCTGACATAATATCAAGACTCCTCCTTACACCGTTCTTGATGGCTACGTATACTCACACCTACTACCCCACGGGCTACCAGACCAACCCTTACAGGCGTCCGGTCCCGGATCATTACTCCGCACAGACTCCCTGCCCCGCCTACCCACCCCTCCTGTACAAACCACCATACCTCTACCGCCACTGGGCCCCTGACCCATCCCTTTACAATCTAAGGCCCTCGGTCAGGTGGGCCCCCCCGCCCAACCTAGCCATGACATGACCGGTGGAGGTCCCCTTGTTCCGGAGCTTCCCCGGGGGTCTGCCGGAGACCCCACCAGTTCCCAGCAGACCTCGCCTGGTTCCCCCCAGCGAGGGCCCCTTTGCACCCACCCCCTATTTTGGCTACCAGCGCCCCACTCCCCAACCTCGGGGACCTCCCAACCACGACTACCCCCCTCGACACTACCTGACTGCCACCCCACCCGCTAGGACCCCTCCCTCGCCTGTAGGACAACGATGCCTTGAGAAGTACGAATGGCAATGGGACGAAGTACTATGCTTGCTCTGGATCTTGCCAGAGGATTTCGCAAGGCAGGCAAGGGTGCTACTCACAGATTTTGGACATGACGACTTTGTGGGCACTCTGGAGGAATGGGCCCATTGCTTAGTTGAATTTGGAGATTGCCTCACACAAGGGAAACTCCCGGAACAGACTATGGTAATGTATTGACGCAATACAATCCTCCACAAAGAATTGCATCAATTACTCGACGAAGTCCATGCGTCTCCCTCTCTCTGACCCCTCAACGACCCCGTGGATCCAGGACGCTCAATTCACATCCAACGGGAACCCCCAGAACCGGTCCCGGCAGCCTCCACTGCCCCCACTCCGGGGCAATGACAACGAGAGGAACAACAAAATGCCTTGGCCATACTGCGGTCCCTCAATCCGGTGGGAGGACTATTCGACTAGCCCGCCGCCCGCACGGTAGGTTTGTTGATTTGCCATAGGGCTAACTCCATCCCTAGCACTTTCAAGACCTGGGGACAGCCCCAGAGACCCTTGGAGCCACTCCTGCGAACAGACAGTACC
>QLON01000928.1:0-50676 GCA_003313675.1 Termitomyces heimii
ATAATAATCATTTCTAAAGCCTTTTAAAAGAAAAAACACATCAATAGCTGATTTTCAACTGCTAAAAAGCTTTTTATTTGGAGTTTTCCTCTTAAAAGCCTTGGTTTAAGAGTCTATCATCTTTAAAGAGTATAGAGGCTCAATTAAGAGAAAGAAGATTATAAAAAAGGAGAATAAAGCAAAATTTGTAAAAAAAAATTGAGTTTTAGAGATTTTGGAGATTTTTTAAAGAAGAGATTTAGAGTAAGTGAAGGTGCATATTATAAAAAGTGTCTGGCAAGTGCCAGAGTTTTGAAAGTTAAAGTGGAGAAAGGGGTTGTACTGTTCTGAGTTAAGTGAACACAAGAGCCTATTTGCTAGCTCATTAATGTAGTTGAGCATATAATTATATTTTTTATTATTAAGATAGTAGTTTTTTTTATAGTGAAAATTAGTGGCTTCTTCAAGACTTATCTCTACATTTAAAAGATGTCAGTTCTAAAATAGAGTTAGCTTAGAAATGTGCTAACAATTCTACTTTGCAAGTAACTACTTAATTAAATAATCTACTAATGTAGTTGAAGTTTTAGAAAAGAGCTAAGATTATATTTAGGCTTTGTTAATAGCATTAGGTAGGCCTTGCTGGAGAGTTGTTTATAAGCACTAGTGCCTTCAAGTATTTTTAATATTGCATGTGAAATAAGCAGGCAAGGTTTTTTAAACTTTTAAATCTTTTTAAAAATAAGGAGATATGAATTTTATTAATTAAATTGCTATGTGTAAGCCTCCAATTATTTCTGCTACTCAACTAAATTGCTATATATAAGCCTCCAATTGTTTCTACTGCAAAGATAGAAGGCTCCTCTCAACTTCTAGTCTGAAAAGCTAAAGAGAGGCTAGGACTGCCAATACAATTAAAAGTCTTACAGAAGGAGGCTACTAATATATAAAGGCATTATAATGCTACTACTTATAACCTTGTAATTGTACTAGAATAACAGTAAAGAGGCTGGTGTGAGCAAGCACTAGAGTAGACTAAGAAACTAGAGGAGTTACTGAAGGCTTTCTTACATAAGCTCCTATAAAAAGTCTTATTACAGATTAAAAAGCTAATGCATGCTAGTTAAGCTTTAGTTTTTAGTTAACTGAGGGAGCTGCAGCATATCTAATCAAATGCATTAACTAGTTAGCATGAAAGGCAGTAGGCATAGCTAAAGGTGTGAAATTAGTAAAAGTTATTGAGGGTATTTCTATATTATAGTTATAAATAAGTCAGCTATATTAATCAACTGAGTAAGCTATATAAAGGCTTAAGTAAGTTGTATATAGGTTGCTATTATTAAAAGATCCAATAAGTAAAAAAAATCTTGATATTATATTAGGTCTTACTAATTTGAAAGCTCACTTTATTAAGCAAAAACTTATTAGTTAAATCTTTTCAAGAAAGAAGATTTTTATAGAATAATAAAAATGAATACTAAAGATAAGTATAGGATTTTAAGTACCAGAAATGAGGAAAAAGTCAAGAAATAATAAAAGAAATAAGAGATGAAGGATATAAATTAAAAAAAAAAAGAAAAAATAAGTGATATAGAGTAAAAGAAAAAGTAATACAAAATTAAGATGAAAGAAAAAAATCAAAACAAAATAGATGAAAATAAATGAGAAGAGGATGGAAATTAAAGCAGATAAGAAGAAAAAAGAAAATAGAATTGGTGGAAATAAAATTGATTAAATAGAGTAATAGTAAAAAAAATAAAAGAAGTGGCAGAATTAAAAAAAATATAAGCTAGATTAATTCAAAAGTTAAAGTTGAGTTAAATTAAGTAAAATGTTGAGTAAAATGAAGTAGAAGCTTAGAAAACTGAATGAATTGTGAAGAAGTTGAAAATAAAAAAAAAGACAAAATAAGATAAGAGAATTAAAAAAGAAAAATAAAATTAATTTAAAAATAAATAGAGTAAAAACAGAGAGATGCAGAAAAAGTAAAAAGAAGCTAAATAAAACTGAGGCAACTGTCATAAATATCAAAACTACTATATTAATTAATGATGCTTCTTCTAAGTACCTATAAAATGTTTTGAGCATTGAAAGTGATTATACACTAGAAGTAATCAAATAATAGCAAGATTATATGGCAAACAATTGTGCAAGTAATATATCTTGCAGAATAATTGTGCAGAAGGTAGTTTAAAGTATTTGGAGTAATCTGACAATGGTTATAGAATGCTGGAGTTTGTGCAAGATGTGCAGGTACATTTAAAGAAGTTTGGTAATCTTAATAATCAGATCACTAATGTTAGAAATTAGAAAAGAAAAAAGTAAGGTGAGTGTAGTTTTATTTAGAAAAGTGTAGTAAGATTATAATAGCATAGTAATTATTAATGCTAGAGTATAAGTGCAATGGTGGCAAAATGGAATTGATAATGTTAGCTGATATAGAAGTCAATGGTATAGTAACTGAAGCTGGGTTAAGAGCAAGAGTCAGTGTAAAAACAAATGCAAGAATAGTTATTAGTGCAACAAGCTAACTTATTAACTTGTATTTTTTCAATAGCTGTTTTGATTTTATAATTTTAATGCTATTAAAAACCTAGTTTTTTAATATCTATAGCTTATTTTCCAAGTTAGCAATATAAGCTTTTTAAAAAAGTCTTCAGTATTCTTTAAGCTAAATGCTGAATAATGAGCCTAGTGGCTCTTTGTGAGTATTGCAAAAACTAGCTCTCTAATTATTTAATAGTAGATAATTTGCTGCCATTGTGTGCTTGAAGTTCTTCATCACTATGTTTTCTTTATCTTCATCTTTATTCTTGTTTTTACTATTGTTCTTATTTTTTATAACTTTATAATTAACTGCATCTTCTTTACTATTGCCTTTTTCTTATTTTTAAGAGAAAAAGCCTTCTTTTACTTCTCATTTCTACTGCTGCTTGTACTAAAACTCTCTCTCTGCCATATCAGTAGAGCTATATTTGCCTTGCTAATGGAGGTGAACTCATCTGCCATTTTTAAGCTTTTTAAATTAAAATAACATAACAATAAGTGCACTTTAAAAGCATATCAGAAGCATTGCCACATTGCTGAGTTTTAGTGCTATCAATGGTGTAAGTATACTTGAAGCTGCTATATCAAATACATAGTTGCATATTAGTTAGATATTAGCAAGTTTCAAAGTTGTTTTCTATTCAACACTTATTGCATTAAGGAAGAAATTTATAAGAGCAACCTTTGGAAGCTATGGCTCAGTTACACAGCTGGCAGAGGGAAATTCAAAGATGTATTAATAAAGGTAAAAAAAGTACAATAATGGGGTGCTAACTTGTAGAAGGAAATTTAAAGAGAATAAGTTTAAGAATTTACTTTGCCTATTAATAGAAAATATTCTGAGGTTAAGTCATATAACTATTATATGTGATGTTACACTGTGATGTCACACTTTGTGACTGATGTAACTGATGTCATAGTCATAGTCATGGTTATGTCATGAATTATATAGTCACTAAGTCATAGGAGCTGTGTGAATTGAATCACTTTTAACAAGGGCTTCATTAGAGCCTTTATTAAAAGTGATCCATTTTTCACAATCTGGTATTGGCTCCAGACCAATGAGGAAGTTTATTCCCACAGTCTAGCCAGTGAGGGTTTTGATAAAGATGCTTGATAGTAGGTGAATTAGAGTATAAAGGCCTGAAAATTAAAAGGAAATATGGGCTAAGAGACCTCCAAATGAGTGGTTCTTTAATAAAATTGAGTATTGATTAGTAAATAAAGTATTAAATAGCTTACTACACTTATTGCAAATTTAAAGTTTGCTCATACTAATGCTAATACTGTTTTCTTATTCTTCATTTCTGCTAACTCCTCATCTATACTTATTACAATGTCTAGCACAATATTATCTTACTATAGAAGTAGCAGATGTTTAAGCTCTTTATTAAAAAAGAAGGTTTGCATTAGAGTCTTAAAGAAAAAAAAATAAGTTACAAACTATTAAGAAGAAAAAATCACTATATATTATATAATCTTTATCTTTTAAAACTTTCATTAAAACTTAAAATAAAAGCTCTTAGTTAAAGCTGATACTATTGGGCTCTTAATAATATCAACTGTTATATGAGAAGGCAAAATAGTCTAAGTAGCTTCAATAACAAAAGCACTAACTGCTTTTACTGCATGTATTATTGCCTCTAGCTCTCTGATTTCATTTACTGCTGGCAGCCAATATTTATTCTTTAAAAAATAAAGAAAAAAATATATTATATCATTTCTTGTACACTTATTTCTAAGGGAAAAAGGCATAAGACAATGAAAAATGCCTTCTTCTCTTAATAATATATATATAAAAAATGGTATAACACATTTTTTTTTTATTTTTCAAGAAAAAAATATTAGCTACTAGCAGTGATTACTTGCCTCTCTTCTTACTGCTACTTCTTTTTATGCTGTTTTCATAGCCTTCTTTGCATTTAATTATGCTCACATCTCTACATTAGCCTAATCCATATTGCCAAGTATTGCTGCAAATTGATTAAATTTATGCTGCATTAAAGGCTTAACAATATTTATTTTACTATAAAGAGATAAATTAAATTATAGCTATAATAAATTAGTTACTATTTTTTTCTGCCAAATCTTTGAGACTTGCCTAATACTCTTATTAGCAAGCTCAAACACTAATTCCTTACTATTACTGCTGAGTTAATAAATAGTAAAGTTAGTATTTAAGACTTATTGTTTATTATTCAGAATTTTTTTAATGCTATTTATTAATTTTTACTTAATATATATATAAGTCTCCATAGTTTGAAATGTCAGCACTAGTGCTAAAAATAATTTAGCCATTATTAGTTTGTCAAGCCTTACCTTAGTAAATATATTGTTAGAAATTAAACTCTTAAAACTTAATAAATACAGATATTTATAAGTATTTTGATTTTCAGTTTGTATTATAACAATTTTATTCTATATTTAATAAACACAGATATTAATAAGTATTTTAATTTATGATACAGTGAATTTATTTTATATATAATTTATAAGTAAATTCCACTTTATTCTCAGTCTGTATTATAATAACTGAAGGTGTTATTAGTAAAGTATTGTATTATATATCATATTTTCTGCTTTGTTTATATAAACATGATGAGTGTAATATCTATAAAGAGTAATTGTGTTGTCTCTTTAATTATATGCTTATAGCATTTTAACTATAGATCTTAACATATATTATCTGAGTATAAATTTAATCACTGCTAAAAGCTTTAAAGTCATGTAGTAAATCATTTGCTATGTTATAGGGCATAGTAACAAAATTATCAGTAGATTTATTCATTACTTTCAAGATTGTTTCAATAATTATCTATTGATGAATAAATTAAATTATAAGGCTACATAATGCATATGTTAGCTGACTTGGAAAATGCTAGCCAACAGTCAACAGATGTTTCACAGTGACAGTTTTCTTTTGCCAATTAATTAATTATTATACAAAAACCTTATTAATTTTTAGTTTAATCTATAATAAACTTATTACTTTTTTGACTTCACTGCTTATTTACAATTCTGAGGCCTTACTAATAGGACCTTTTATTTTTTATATTTACTGCAATATGCTAAGCATAATAGAACTTTAGTAAAGTAGAGTAGAGATATAATATATATGTATAGTGATGCAAAATTAAGTTATTTGGATTAGTTTAAATAGAGGCAATCACAAATAAACTAGTTTTCACTAAGTTCTAAGGCTAAATTATATTTCATAAAGTACTTTTATAAAATATATAGATGAGTAATAGAGTTTATTGATTTTTCAGTCAATGCAACCTCAGTTACACCAAAAAAAGGTTTAAAAAGCATATCAAACTATTGATCTGAGATATACTATTGCCTTGGGCCTAAGATATCTACTCTCTAAAAATTTTAAGTATAGGCAATTAGCAACCTGCTGAATGTTACAGAATTTCCCTCTATTTATTCTGTGATGCATGATATTTTTCAGTTATTCTGAGTTATTTTCCAGCTATTGAGCCTCCATTTTCTAGTTCTAAGAGACTTAATATAAATTTTCCTAGTTAAGAAAGGATTCTCCAATGTTTTTGATGCTCCAATTCTATAAATCATCAATATCTCCCTTAATTCTTTTTTAAATGCCTCCAGACCTTTTTTATTAGGTGCAAATTGATCAGACTTTTCCAAAAATACCAAACACAATAAGGTTTAGTAGCCTTTTTATTGAGATATAAGCATTTTACCAAAGCTTGCTTAATTTTTCTTCACAGCTAAATTTAGCTTTTTTCATTAAATTGCTGATCCCTCTATCAGTTTGCCACAGAATGCCTTTGAACAACTTTCATTGTGTGCAGATTGATCAGGCAATTAGATATCTAGTATGTAAGGGTTTACATATATTTCTACTAAGATATGCCTATTTTATTAACAAGATATAATGCTTTCCTTAAGATAAGTCCATAGTTACATAATCATGATCACATGACTAATTTGGGTGCACATGTCATATGATTATAGTCACATGATTGATTTGGGTATACATTAAATTAAAACACTAATAAGCTGATTTCTCAACATCTAAGCCCCTAATAAGGCTAATCTAACATGATATAGAGAGGGCTTTTTTTAAAGTGGTTTTGGCTATATTATTTGCCTATAGTTTTTAGCAGAAGTCTGTTTTATTCAGACTTTTTAATAATTAATAGCTTTATTTTATTTCATTGTTGAGATAAATATATCAATAATAGATTAGTCAGGTGCTAGACTAATTAGTAAGGGTGTCTAGACAGGTTCTCAATAGATACTAAGTTGTTGAGATGGTGGTAGTGGTGGTGGCACTGTTATTAGTGGCTACAAATGATGGAGGTGAGTGAGTCTAGCATGCATACATGTTTTGTTATATTGCAATGCTATTGGCTAGATGCAGTCATTAATAAGGCTGGCAATGAAGAAATAGTGGTTCTTTAGTACTGCTTGAGTAAGTTGCTGCACTAAAGTGATAGTGCTGCTTGAGTAAGGCACTATGTCATCAATAACTTTAATAGCATGAAAGTAAAGTTGTAGAAAATATAAAAACAAGAAGTAAGATCTATAGTTAACCTCTATAAGCATAATTTAAACTATAAATATAAATGTTAGCCATAATAACAAGCTGCAGGTAAAGAGTGCTAAGATGAATGAAAGCTGAGCAAATGCAGAAAAATATATTAATTGTAGCAGATTAAAGTGCACAATGAGCTCTAGAGCTTTGATTTTTCTAACTAAGTTCATGTGTATATATTGTTACTGCATATATTTACTTTATTGTTATTTTTTGTCTCTACTCTAACTAGTCTTTATACTACAAGATTATAATTGCTACTATATGCTAGTACTCTACTACTATACTTGACAACTATTCAAATTATAATCTATCATTTTACAAAATTTGATTGCTAAGTTTCAAAAATAATAATTCAACTTATTGCTTTCTTAGTGCCCTTAAAAAATATATTTTTCATGCCTGTCTTGCCTAATCCTGATTATTTCTCTCTTTTTTCTCAACTTATATACTACATTCCATCCCATTAATCATTTCCAAATTGTTGTGCTACATGTGTCAAAGTTTATTACTAGCTTGCTACTGTTATGACCTGTCTTTTCCTATTAAATTTGTTGGAATATTGTTTTGCCTTCATAAAGAAGACACTATTTTGTGGTGTTAGAAATTCAGTAAGTTACATGCCACAAACAGTAATCTAAAAGAGTTGTGCTAAAGGTCCCAAATGTGTCACAAAGTCTCACTTCTCTTTCTTTTTCCTTTGTGTTTAAATTAGCTCAGCATCAATTGAGGCTTGTTGATTTCCTTTTTCTGTGCTAGTGTCAGGTTTCCAGAGACTTCTCATTTTTTGGATTCTCACAAATTGTGCATTAAGATTAGAAGTAATTGCTAAACTCTCATTGTTCTATTCTGTGTCAACAAGAAACTCATCAGCATATTAATCACTACCTGTTATATTTTATAAAAGTGTTTGTGGTATGTAATATTAGCTCCAGAACTAGTGAAAACAAGTTCATTTGTAATTGCCTCTATTCAAACTAATCCAAATAACTTACTTTTGCATCAATGGGCTGGATAAAGAGAAAGAGTGATTGGAAGGTGGAAGAATAAAAACAAAGAGTCAATTCTTAGAGGGCACCAAGGGCATAGTAAGTTGAACTATTATTTTTGAGCTCTAGGAACTATATCTTGCTAAATGATGGACTCACAATTTGAATAGTTGTCTTGCATAAGCAGTGAAGTACTGATATATAGTAGCAATCAAACTTTTGCAGTATAAAAGACTAGTTGCTGTATAGTAGTAGAATTATACATGAGCAGGCTACAAACTTGTGCAGTCACCTTTTGTGAGCTACTGACAGCTACATATAGCACACAAGAAGATAAAGTTACACACCATCACCTACCATTCACTGTTACTGCACAGCAGCATGCTACCAACTTATCACTCTTGATGCTTCACTTGTTCTTTCATATCTTTAGCACACTCTGCCCACATCTCACTATTGTGCTCAATATTTACATTTATAATCTTCTCTCTTGACAGTGCTTGTGGAGTCACTTACAGACCTCACCATTTTCTTTACACTTTCAACAACCTTGTCCTTTACATGCTAAGGTTACTAAAAACCCAGCACTCATCCAAGCATACTACTTCTTCAGAGTGTCAACTTATTCCAGCAGCATTAAAGAAAAGCTTACAATCACCACCACCAATGACTACATCTGCTAGCCCACCTAGCAGTATGAGCAAACATCTATGCATGCTCATTTTATCCATTGTCATGTACACCCAATGGCAATCAAACTCCCACCACAACCACCACTGCTATCACAACACCTCTAAATCTACTGAGAACCTATTTAGACTTCCCCACTATATAGTCTAACACCTGATTATTGCCACAAGTTATCTAGTCTATTTTGACCTTACTTTGCTAGAATTCTGTTATACTTAGCATATTATAGCAAATGTATAATCATTGCAGATTTAGATAATAGTGTTTCCCCTACAACACATTGCTTTTTGAGTATATAACCATCAATGCTAAGCATAACAAAACTTTAGCAAGGTTTGCTTACACATAGCATTTGCTATCCTGACAAAGCTGCTTAGATGTATTCACCTACATGTGATAAAATCTGGTTTTTAACTACTTGTAGTTAAATGTCCCATAGAGTAAGTTAGAAGGGTGTCTTATCATGAAATAAACTGTAATAAGCAGGTAATCCAGCTACTACAAAAATTAGATTGGAATAAAACATAACTTTAAAGATCTGGTTGGTGAAGAGAATTATTTTTGAAAAATTGTGTTGTTTAATGATAATCAGCACCTTCAGAGAAAATCATCTCCTAACAACCATAGTCTGTATACCAACTAATCTTGCCAAAATTCCCTTCTTGTCTGCATTGCATATTTCTTAAGCTTCATATGCAAGGATTTGATGGTCTATATAGCTTTCTGCAGCAGGCCACAGAGTTGACAGAACCCAAAAGATAACCAATGCTGAAGAGAACTGAACATGGTACCTGGTCAGCATCTAGCAAGAGAATTCAGATAAATTGTCATCACAAACCCCATAAAGCCAGGCAAAGTTGAAGAGGTGCAAGAAACCTTCAGAGATCTTGATATTACCATTAATGTTTCCAACCAACCCTGGCATTGAAGGCATAATGGAGCATAAAAGGCTCACAGCTGCTCTCCAGTTCTAATCATTAACTTATAAGTACTCACCTAGATCGTCAGTGATGAAAAGTAACGTACAATACCCTTCCAGTAGCGGTATCTCCCACAAGGGTGGTACATTGCAGGTACATCAACATTGCCTCTGTGTACTAACCAGTACTGTTAACAGGCCTCAGCATTATAGCACTGAATCAAGGTAAACAGTATCTGACATCTGCCACCATACTAAAAAAAGTCATTTTGAGTAAGATAATAAAAATAAATCTGAACTACTCACATTCCGGCAAACGGACCAAGAAATACAGTGTAACCTGACATGAAGGATAAGAATCCTGGCGCTGTTGCTAATATCTGCCACGGACACAATGCCCATCCCCCAACGAGTGCACATATGATCTGGCCACGTCGTATATTGATGTACTTAGGGAAAAGAGCCATCAGGTCATTTCCTGCACTGATACTGTTTGCTGCAATGTTGACACCAATGATGGATATGAGGAAGCTCAAGGATGCAAAGAAGGCTGCAGCCCTGTTATCCCAGTGATCAATGAGGCGAAGCGGGTCCCAGAGTACCTCTCCATAAATGAACTCAGATGCAGAGGTCACAGCAATACCTGTAAATAAATATGAACAAAAATGGCAAAGGCTGACATGACTGGATGAATACCGGTAAATCCAACGAGTGTGAATACAGTGGGTATAATTAAAATCTGCACAAATTGCCTAAGAATTGACATAGGCATTAGGACAAACTAATTGGTGTTCGACGCACGCGCGTTCATTCTTGGCATATCTCTGGCCAATCTTTGAAAAACATAAACAAGTACGTCCGAAGATTGGTCACACACTGTAAAGTCAGGGATGTTGATAGCAAGTGTTGCAGTGACGCCCAAGCTGCTGTTGAGTGCACTGAGCCATGCCCATGCAAGAGAGCTTCCACTAAGGGTAGTATCGACAAGTGGCCCTTTGGACGGAGTGAGACTGGTGTGAGATGGGACTTTGACCATAGCCCAAATGAGAATGGACAGCCATGCACAAGGCACTACAATCGACTTGACAGTGAAGAAATGTTTTATTCTCTGAGGTGGAAGAAGAAGAAGCGGAAGCTGGAGGAGCCAATAGAGAAAATAGCACATCATGTCTAGGACATCAGTTACAAACTGATGAGACATAATGAATGTATATAAAAACCTCGAGTTGTAACAGGGGACGACATAGATAGACGGTTCGGAATGCGCGCAGTTGAAGGCCATATAGCTTTGAGCATCTGATAGACGCATTCTGAACCAGAATACGTCTATGATTGGGTTGGCTACATTGTTGGATATTGAAGAAAGAAGCAATTACCTGTACGCCGAACCAAAACATCGCAAGTACAGCTCTGCTGATGACAGTAAAATAACTTAGCCAGAAACCAAAAGAAGAACGATTCAATACGGGGAAAGACACGTGAAGACGCGCTCCCATCGTTCCGTTGAGAACCATCACAATCTTTGTAACATTAAATCAGATTTATCACATACTGATAGACAAGAGATAAGCGCACTGCGATAAGGAAATAACCAACAGTAATGGCAGCCAGGGCTTGCCTCCTGAGCAATAGTGAGAGAGGTAAACTTGTTCAAGAAACGGTCATACCAAGTTAACCCAACGGCTAACATAGAGCTAGAGAATTGCCACATAGCAGCGTTTGTTGCATCAGACACCCAGAATGCAATATAATTCCAAGTCGACCAGGTCCTTTGAGAAGATGGGACCGGATCCATATCCTCATTGCTCCAATGTCCAGGAGGTCCATATTTAGCCTTTCCTGGTTCAAGAGCCCAAGTAGATGGGCAGACAAAGTGGAGGATTTTCATGGTAAAGAATATCAGTCAGAGAAATCGGTCTCAAGAAGCAGACTCGTGGTAATTAAACTGTCGTCACACAAGATTCGACACGCGGACTCGTGAGATGGTGACTAAAGTCCATTTGTTTGCTCGGTATCAAACATATACAATTGAGAAAAACATGTGAGGGATTATCCACTGAGCTTACAGCACGTTCCATAACGTTAGACCTTTGAGTTTCAAGTTCCAAGCTTCAAGCTTTAACTTCTCTGCTTAGTTGTTTGGTGCTGATATCTGTTAGAACCTGACACAGACATAAGTAATCTATAATCCTCAGTTCAATGTGATTGACTGAGTTAATTACCTGGCACAGACGTAAGTAATCTATAATCTAGTCAGGTAGTTGTGTCAGTACGAAGGATTGTAACTGCGATAATAAATGTTTACTCACCCTCAGTTCAATATGATTGACTAAGGGTGCGCTACTGCGAGTGTCCGTGTTTATGCAAACAATGGGTACGGTCATATGGATAGAGACAATGGATATCAGACAAAATGGTGACAAGCAAAGAGGTGACACACTGCTGGCACTGGAAGGTATTTCCATTGGAAAAAGCATAAAATAAACATGTCATACCATTTCCAATGTGTCAATTTCTCATGGAAAAAGTCTTTGAACAAAGGAAACTGACTTTTTCCATTAGAAAACAGTCCAGTAGAAATGGCATAACATACTTCTTTTACACTTTTTCCATCGGAAACACCTTCCAGTACCAGCAGTGACAGTGGCGTTGTGGATGACGGTGCGCTTTGACATAGTGGCATGGTATGCCTGTTGGATGTGATATGACGACACCGAGAATATCACACAAGGCCAGGGTCATCCCTATCATCTTTGTCTTGCTTTCTCTCGTCTTTGCTGTTGACCCTACTTACATGAATATATAACACACCGTCGAACAACCCCCTCAGTCATTTATACCTGACTGAGGGTGAGTCGACTATTCGTCGATAAATATGATACAAAGGCTGATACCATACGCTAGATTAACTTAACGTACGCGTATAGGGTTCTAACAATGCTAACCAATATCCGCCTGCCGAGCTTATATCAGCACCAAACAACTGAACAACCGTGACAGGAAGGTTACAACGGTTCAGCATTCTGAACCTTCGCTATCGGCACCTTTGTATGCAAGTAGATATCACTGCCGCACAAGTGGGAAGGCAAATATAAGTAGAGATGGCATGTCAAGCGTCTGCCCAGAAAGCACACAGAGGTAAGTGAGAGTGGTTGGTTAGGAGTCTCAAGGGTCCAGTTGTTGAATTTTCTCCACCTGAAACTCATCAAGCCATTGCTTGTTATGTATTATAAATTGTTGGCGGATTGTTGCAGCTGGAGAAGCGAAAGATACAGACTGAGACAGGATAACGGAGCTTTCACAGATCGCTTGGAATCTTATTTTATAGTTGGTAGACTCAAAAGTAAGGAGACATCCGGGGCGAAAATTAACTAGTAATCACCTGTTTCGTGACAGGGGCAGTCCCGCATTGCGATTTCTTGAGAAATCTTGGTGCTACAGTAAATATTTACATTATTGAATGATGAAACGCCAATTCTGTGGAAAAAGGCAAAAAGCTCATGCCGCAACCGCCTCCTTACTTCCTTCCCTATTTTCCTTGTTGCTGAGCAAATCATTCGACAAAGTCTCATCCGCGAGAACCGGCTTCTTCATGAACGTCTCAGTCGCAGGCCATATTGTCGACAAGCCCCAGAATATAAACAGGGCCGAAGTGAACTAGTATACTCGCCTTATCAGCACGAGAAACGGCGCAAAAACTGCAACGCACTCCATAAAGCCATGCGATGTCAAAAAGGTGCAAGGCGCGTCCGACGCTGATCTTTGGATTGATGTTGCTAATGAGCCCCGGCATGGTGGGCGTTACAGAACACAGGAGAGTAACTACAGCTCTCCAATTCTGTGGTATATTTACCCTTCGTCAGTTTGATCACCTTGTATGCCAAGGCTAACGTACAATGCCGTTCCAATACATGTACCTCCCATGAGGATCATACATTGCGGGCACATCGACGTTGCCTTTATGCACAAGCCAATACTACAAAATCATAAGATTGCACGGGGAGCCATAATCAACACTAACATCCGCCACCATTCTGCCAATAATATTGACATTGAAGACATGAACAAAAACTAAGCAGGACAGACCACTCACATTCCTGCAAATGGCCCAAGGAAAACCGTATATCCACTCATAAACGACAAAAAACCAGGTGCAGTCGCTAAAATTTGCCAGGGGCAGATTGCCCAGCCTCCAATTAACGCACAAATAACCTGACCCCTTCGAATGTTGACAAATTTTGGGAACAACCCCATGAGATCATTCGCCGCGCTGAGACTGTTTGCCGAGATGTTGGTGCCAATGAGCGAGATAAGGAAGCTGAACGCCGCAAAAAACGCTGCAGCTCTGTTGTCCCAATGGTCAATGAGGCGGAGCGGATCCCAAAGGATTTCACCGTAGATAAATTCTCCAGCAGAGGTTACAGCAATGCCTTTTACAAAGTCAAAATTGACAGGATAAATAAAAAAAACGAGTGTATGGCGCGCCTATAAAACCTACGAGGGTAAAAGCAGCTGGAATGATGAAAATCTGCACAAATTGCCTGACAAAAAATTAGACAGTGATTGAGACAGACGAAGATACATACGCGCGTTCGTTCTTGGCGTATCTCTATCAAGAAATTGAGTGTATCCAAATACAATCTTCGAAACGGGCACAGACCGTAAAGTCAGGGATATTGATTGAGACTGTGCAGTAGACGCCCAGGGTACTGTTGAGCGCACTAAGCCATGCCCACGCAAGTGCGCTGTTACTTAACGTAGATTGGGTAAGTGGACCTTTGTCTGGAGCTAAACTCTTGCTAGACGGAACTTTAATCATAGCCCAGGAGAGGATGGCAAGCCATGCACAAGGGACTAGGATAGATTTGACAGTGAAAAAATGCCTAATCTTTTGAGGGGGTACGAGAAGGAATGGAAATTGGATAAGCCAAAAAAGGAAGTAGCACATCATGTCTACAGTGACTATCAAACAAAGAAAACGAGAAAATCTTAGGAACAAACCTCTTGTGGTGACAGGTGATGAAGCAGAAAGATGGTTTGGTATGTGCGCAGTTGCAGGCCAGATAGCCTTGAGCATCTGATAGATACATTCCGAACCAGAAAATGTCTAGAAATAGTTCAAAGATGACCAAAAGGGAAAAGGACTCATGAGATATTACCAGAATACCAAACCAGAACATTGCGAGGACAACTCTACTTATCACACTAAACCAGCTGAACCAATAGCCAAAGGAAGAGCGAGTTAGGACAGGGAAGCCGACGTGAAGACGTGCTCCAACGGTTCCATTGAGGACCATAACGATCTTGAGCAAAAAAGTAATAAGTAAGGCGGTCAAGTTGATGTATTGGTAGTACACACAGCAATAAGGAAATAACCGACCGCAATCGCGGCCAAAGCTTGTCTCCTTTGAGAGTATATGTAAAGGACTCTTCTAGGAACAAGGGGCATCGCACCATGTCAACCCGACTGCAAGCATCGAGCTAGCAAACTGCCACATTGCGACGTGAGTGGCGTCGGACACCCAATAGGCGATAAAGTTCCATGTAGTCCATGTTCTCTGTGAAGGAGGGACAGGGTCCATATCTTGATTGCTGCGGTGGCCAAAAACACTTTTACTTGGTGGGAGGGTCCACCCTTCGGCATGAAGAAAGTTGGGGACATGCATGGCACTATCGGACGAGGAAAGAAACAATAGAATTTTCAAGAGAGTATATATACGACCGGGGTAAAACGTTTACAAGTTTAAATACAGGGCACACTGACTTGAGAATAATCTTCTATCTTAGGCTTTCTACTTAAATCTCGCAATTTGACAGCCGATAATGAGGCGGTCTTCCGTCGCATCATTCTGTCTGCCTGTCATTCTAAGTTCAGAAAAGATTTAGGACACCTGATGAATGGGCGCTTGTTTCCGGACCGGGGAGCCGTTCAGTGTGACGCCATCGACGTGCGCCGCCCCCTCTCGTCGTCGCCATGCATTCCGATGCATTCGACATCGTTCCGTTCAATGTGAGCCGTGTTTCCTTGTTCTGATAGCCCTGGACCGACATTTCCTCAGGACATCAAGGGCAGCTGGAAGAAGCTGGGCGCCGGCTCGTTTGGCAACGTCTACAAGGGTAGATACGTCTGTCTCTGCGCTGTGCGTCGCTCACATCCGCAGGGACCTATCTGGGAATCGATGTCGCTATTAAAGAGGTCTTGCCGTCCAAGGACTACGACGTCGGCAAGTATTTTGAGCGAGAATGGCGACTGATGAAGGAGTGTCGTCATCCCAACATTTGTCTCTTCATCGGCCTCAGCCGCGCACCAGACCCCGATGGCCGCATTTTTATCGTTTCTGAGTTCGTCGACAATGGTAATGTCCGCCTCTATATCCTTGACAACACGAAGCCTTTTCCCTGGCGTCTCCGCATGTCCTTTGCGACAGACGTTGCCCGTGCCCTCGCCTACCTCCATGCCCGCAAATGTATTCACCGTGATCTCAAAGGCGAGAACCTCCTTGTCACCTCCAACGGTCGTCTCAAGGTTACAGACTTCGGCTTTGCGCGCATCGCCGCTCGCAACGAGGAAGAGTCCAGACGCCTCACCTTTTGCGGAACAGACGCATACATGTCCCCCGAAATCCTCCTCGGTGACGAGTTTGATCTCCCCACCGATATATTCTCCCTGGGCATTATCTTTTGCGAAATCGCTGCCAAGCATCTTGCGGACGACACGCACTTTAAACGGCATCCTCCTACTTTTGGAATTGATGCTGATGAAGTCTATCGCCTCGCTAGCCCTGATTGTCCCTCAGATTTTCTGGCGTTGTGCATAGAATGCCTGGACACTGACCCCTCCAAACGCCCGACCACCCGCGAGATCCTCGAACGTCTTCGTGTCATTGAAGCTGAAGTCGCTGCCCGGCCCAACGAAGGTGAAGAGGCTCACGTCGGCAGTATCAAGTTCCTCACTGGTGTGAAACGGCCCGCTGGTAATCCGCGTATACCTAGCTTTGGAATGGGTGTAGGCAAAGACATCCGACACAACGACCCTGTATCAGATGACGAAAGTGACGAAGAGCTCTTGGAGGCACTTTCCAACATCGGATTGCCTTCCATGACAAGTGGTGTGTCTCATATAGCCCTCATTCTCTCGCGACTCACAGACCTCCCATAGAAAGCACCCGCCGCATCTCCGAATACAATACAACCGTCTCCTGCTCGCGTCTGAATCAACCCCCAACTATACCCATCCACTCACTCTCTTCTATCCTTACCATATGTCCCTCTCCCGACCCAAATGACACTCCCAATCCTCTTCCACCCGTCAATACCCCGTTGTCCCCCACACCGCCCAACGCGCTCGAGCCTGTCATCTCCACCCACCACCTTATATCCAACTCTGTCTTCACCATTGCCTCGTTCGACTCGTCCCTCTCCGCCTCGTATGCCGCCACCCCAGCTGCCTCCTCGCCCCCGAGCGCCTTTGCAACGGAAGGCGGACGCTCCAGCATCGAGGCCTTGCACACCGGCTTCATCCCGCCTCTACTTCACCGCTTCACGCTGCATAAACCCGGTGTCAAGCCCAACGTCGTCAAGCACATTGGGAGTGTTTCTCCAAGCGGGAGCAGTGGTGATCTCTCAAGTGTACATTGGAATCCCTTATTTATACTCTCAAGCGGTCTCTTGATGTCGAAATGTGATATATGTGCTAAACGTCTAGGATGGAAACCTATCCTCGTTTGTGATGACTGCGACCTGAGGTGAGTTCTTGTTCGCCTGAAGCCTGATTAATACTTATGGCCCAGATGCCACGTTAAATGCGGCGAAAATGCACCTCACACCTGCCGGCAACAACCGCCACCCGATTTGCTTGCCAGCTCACCTTTATCGTGTGTCAAGCAGAGTGTATCAAACGGCGCGATCATGACTAGGACTAAATCTCTGGATCCTGCTCGACATTGAGATTTCGTTTCCTTACTATAATTCCTTCCCTTTGTGATCATGACCCACGTACGACTTCTACTTTATTCCAGTCGTTGTCACGCATTCTTGAACTTTTCAGGGATGATTGTTTTATACCTCGATTCCCATGCATTTCTCTTCGTCTCATCAGAACATAACAGTTACTCTCAAAAGTCTCAAAATCCTCGGTATTTTAATACTGCCTCCATCCTTTCAGCCCAGTAGAATTTTTCGGTCATAACAATCCTCGTTTCTTGTAACTCAATCGAGCAACTTACAACAAGCTCAACAAGTCTGGGTGCATCCACTCTTTGAATCGACGACGTTGGAAATCACAGGAAGTGAAATGACGATCATTGTGGCGCATTGGTCACATTCTGTTCATAGAAAGCCACTTTGGCGGCAACACGTTCTCGTAAGGAAAGGCGGAGCCATCAATCGGTTAATATCTATCATGGTAACAGAAGTATGTATCGTCTCAAATTAAATGTCACTCTGATACCAGGACAGCATAGATAAACAGCTGTTCAACATACAGGTTCAGAGAATTCTACCTTGTTTATTATCAGTACCACTATTTGTCGCGCATTAGGGTGGTTAGGACACTTGTCTGGATAAATTGGCAAATTTCGCGTAGTCCGAGGGATAGCGATCGCGTTATGCTTGTGCTGAAAATAGACTAGCTGAGCTTGCATTTACTTTTGTGTATCTAATTCAAAAGGATTGTAAGGGTGTCGCGTACTCCTCGGGCGTGGAGCATGTAAACGGACGGACAGTGAGCGTCAGAGATCGATGAAAGGGACGCGTCGTGGAGTGATCGAGCGGGGGACCTCGATCACGATGTCTAAACTTTACTTTCTGAAGTACATATGTAGTATACATAGAGACAGGCCTAGGGAAATTATGTTTTTTCTAACGACTTTCCCCCAGAATTTGACTCCTATTCCGACACGCGCGCTCGTCCTAGTGGAGTAGAACGACATGGGGTTCTCTTACAAGGATGCTTCGCATGATAGCTCCTTATCTATCGAGTCTCTCACCCAGACAGAGAAATTACGTCCCCCCTAGTTTTGAGAGACATTCCATGTCTGATTAAGCGCTGCTCGAGCAGACTCCTTGTGAACACTCTCTGGCATATTTCCCATCCATAGGGAAGAATTTGCCCGGTACAGATAGAATAAATTGTACCTGACATGTATGGAGCTGATACCACATTTCGTTTCGTTATTTGGGAAAATCTTGAGAGGGAGTTCAGACGAGAGCCACATGATAGTATACTCCTACGGATCTATGCAGGAAGAAGACAACGAAAGGGGATCCAAAATATTGTCGGGTGGAGAATCGTCGCCTACCACCAGGGTGTGCACGTAGCCCCAGTTCCCAATAAGTCTTAAATTGAACCCTCCATTATGTTAAGGCTTAGCGCTCAACCTTAACATGATGTTAAGCAAACCTTATCAAGGTTTAATTTATCCCCTAAGGCCACACTGATTCCCATAACGATATTTCTCCGGCTGAATCAAACTCCTTCTAAAGAATGAATGAATGGATGGATTCACTTTATATCGCTGGCAAGCCACTCTGCAGGACTAAGAGGCGAGGCTAGGGTACTACTCGTACTCTCGTCGCTTCCCTAGCGGCCTGTGCTAATCCCGCTAGTTCCGCGTTATATACTTCTGCCTTGTGTCCTAGTCCGGCTAGCTCCAGTGAGAGATAAGGTTGGCAGCAATAGATATCCTCTATCGTTGTGTTGGTTTTTTCCCGAGGCTGGTCATAGATTACCCAATAACTTATTACCCGTAAAACTCATGGATTATCTATTATGAGAATCTTCTCTATATCTTTCGCGTTCATTCGTCGATTTCACGCTCGAGGCCCTCTCTCACCGCACACACGTTCTTGTTTCCCGGACTAGTATATTTATTCTCACAGAAAACCTTATTTCAGGTTTAAATACAAACTATGTCCAAAGTTCATCCCATTGAGGAAATAACAGACCCACTCAGTCAAAAATCCTGTCGGCTCTACCCTCTCCAAAAAAATGTCCCTTATCTTCCTGAGAGGAGAGAAGCAGAATGCAACCCACTACTGTGCACTGATTGTTGTGACTGCATCAAGAAGCAGTGTCCAGATGGAGTGATTGAACTTGATGATGATGGAATACCCAAGCTATCCTCCCAGTTGGAATTATGGGTTTGGAATGGCCCGTCTTAATCAAGGGTGCTTTCTAAGACTGAACCCTTGAGATAGATTTCAACTCTTGAAGCTTGAGGGTCAACACTGGTCCACCCCCTAAGGCCAAATCAACGTTTGCTTGATATTGGTCCCATACCTATCCTCGTCCCTCAGGGAATTGCATGCCTGTTTCGAACCATGGCTGGACCTACGAAATTGGGTGGTAGGTAGCTGAAAGGATTGTTAGGGATGATACATGAGGAAAACATACATGAGGTCTAGGGCTCTAAGTACAAGCCATTAGTAGTTCCTGACAGTCAACGTTCATCTCCCGGCTCAGGTAGGCCCGTTTTACAGTGTTATATTATAGCAATCCACTCTTAAACAGGTATCCTGAATTTGTCACCTTTTTGTGCTGCCAGCACTCTGCAATAATCTATTCCCCTGACACTTAACGTAGAAGACGGCATCCTTGCAGATACAGCTCGGAAAGGGAAATGGACTTAGGAGTTTTACAGGCTGCCGGACCGTCCTTCTTCAGTGTGTCAGAGGCAGCCCTTGTGGGATCCTCATTTTCACTGGGATCAATACATACATTCATCAATCCAAGAAAGCTGTCGCGCAGAAGATCACAGAAACCGTGGGACAAAACGATGGAAGGGATTGGAGCACCTTCCAAAAAGTCCACCATATCTGTCGGAGATTGGAGAACTATTATATATCTCGCGTCGATAGGACATCACTGAGCAGGCTGTCATAGAACACGTTTTTCAACAGCTTCATCCACGCTTGGAGCAGATGTGGTGAATTCCACGTTCTTCATCAAGAAACCATATAACCCAACCTCGAGAACCTGTTCAACTGGTGTCTTTCGTACCTTCTGAGAAGAGCAGCTAGCTTTCCGCTGGGCTGATGCTTGCCACCAAACACCGTAGCATTGACTCTGCCTCTCTAGAAAGTTCATATGTGAAGCTAAAGGAGGCCCATGAATCACGAGGGCTCCGGCAATACGTACTTATGTTTTACGTCACAGATATTGACACCACGATTGTCAAGGACATCATCGGCAGATATGATTTCATACTCTTCCAGGCACTCTCGAACCAACGAGTTGATTATATCCAAACGGCGAACGAATGTATTGAATTTTCTTCCTACCAACAGATTCCACGAGAGTCAGCGAATCGGACCGGCTTTCTGATGCGGAAGGATTAGAATCATTGCTGAATTGGTTTAATTTGATGAACCTTGGTATATGGGGGTAGTGACTGTGGGCTCTGATGGTGTTCGTTATGTATAGTTGATTATGACATTTTCGAGAGCTGGAATTGCGTGATACTTGTCGCCCATCTATCGATCCTTCATGGATTCATAGACTGACCTCGTACTTTGAAACGACTGACAATCGAGAACGACAAGTAAATAACAGACTCATAAAACATCATCAAAATTCTTGATAAGTGGGGAAGATGCGTCGCATCTTCCTTCCATCTGTTATATAATTCGTGCACTGTGTCGTACTAATTTATCAAAATCACTCAGCGCAACGAATACTGATGATATGCACCAGCCAACCAAAAGCACTCCTTGTCCTCTATATCAAGGGTTTTGGTGCACGTACAATTTCCAAGGCGGGGGGAGGAGGGGTGGGTAATCCAAGTGAAATTTCGCATGACACTGCTTGTTTAACGACTTTCGAAGATTGATCTCATACCCTTACCTGAACCGTCTGTAACAGAATAAGCAATACAATGGACACAGTAACTGTTGCCGGAGGAACAGAACAACTTCACTGGATGCAGGAAACAATGCTCTTTTGCAAAACAATCTGAAAACAAAGTAAAAACAATCAAATTAAGTAAAAACAATCAAATTAATTTCAAGATTTTATTTGAATGTTTTTGTCAAAACCATGAAAGAAATATTGTAGCCAATGAAAAGACCTTCCATAGGAAAAGTCAAACGGAGAAGACTTAATGATTACATAAGTCTTGTCATGTGACTCAAGAACTGACCAATCAGGTCAGAATATTTTTTCTATGGTTTTGACAAAAATATTCAAATAAAATTTTGAAATCAATTAGATTATTTTTACTCTGTTTTTACATTGTTTTGCAAAAGAGCATTCTTCCCTGCACCCAGTGCTTGTCAACTCTAGAGATTGTTGTTGTTATGGCTACCGACACAGCGTCCTTCGACGTGGACGAATTGAGGAGGGTCGGACCGATTGTGCGCAAAGACGTGTGAATCTTCAAATTTATAGGCACGAGTTGACAGAGCGTATCAACTCCACATACACCCAGGACCCATGATACTTGAGCTTGGACAGTGGCAGGCATCAATTTTGTGTGAGATGCTGAATCACAAGTGATGAACGACTTTGAATCAGACGAGCTTGAGACTCCGTTCGTCATCGTTTCAAAAACGTCAGAAACTGGAAATCCGCAGGATTATGCTTCCGTGGCACACAAAAACCATACAGATTGGCTGGCGTTTTGCAAAAAATCCATGTTGAATAAGTACATTCTATTCGAAATATGTTGGTTTATCTGAATCTAAAGGCCTTGGCGGTATATGAGCATTGCGAGTCCAAGTGCTGGAATTATGGGCAACATTGTCCGTAGGAAAGTTACATTGTAACTATTGCTGGTGGGAGCCCACCATCTAATCTCGGACCATAATAGAGGTCCGAACACGACACAGGCTGTCCAGAACTGGAAACCTATCAGTTGATTAATCCCAAGAGAAATCATGAGACGTACAACTTGCAAAGCTTTAACGGACAGGGCAGGATATTGGTATAGAGGAACAACTGAAGAATTGGACCGTCCACCATTCTTTGATGTGGTTTTCACAGGCTGTGTATGCGTAAACATGATCCAAATAGAGTAAAAGGCAACAGAAAAGAAGTGATATGCAAGAAGCATTGGGGAGGGTGATATACTGAAAAGCAAACTAAGATGGGACAGGAAGGAACATGGACGTAGACGCACCCAGAGAGAAGCGAAACAGGTCCGTTAATGCATTCGCCACCGCGTTCAAAATACTTGAAACAACCTCTACGAAGCACTGCAAGCTGCTCGTCTACTCAAAGAAGAGAATGAGCTCGGACTATACCTAGTTCCGGTTGAACCCACCATCCGCGCCAAATAGATCGTACAACGCAACACTGAGTATATTGATTGTTGATGACAAAGGTTTTCGAGTCCAATGCCATGTGTGTATTGCGCTTTTCACCTCATTCCAATTGCCAATATCTTCTATGTGTGAAAGAAGCATCCTGAGCATGACTACGTCATTGAAAGCGACAGTCATTCCACCGCCTGTCAGGGGATGGCGCATGTTCCACGCGTCACCAACGAGGATGACGCCCTTTCTAACGCCCTGTCTAACAGGCGGGAGGAACGAATTGGGCATGCGTCGTATGCGGTCTTTGTCGAGCGCAGCCTTGATAGGGAGGTGTAGGGAAGAAGGAAGTTGTGGGACGATATTGGCGAGGATATGGGCCTGTGTTAAATTAGAGCAGTTGAATAAGGAAGAACAGATACACACTTTAAGATCGGACGGCAGAGGCATTTTAACGTCGACGAGCATTCGTGTACAGTGTTGTGATATCTGGTATAATAAAACCGGGCCAAAACCTTTGCATAACGCGACAGTACCATGATTGGGTATCGGCAGGACCGCATTCTCGAGGACTACACCAACAAAATGACTTTTAGTTGTCGACTTGGCACCATCGTCCCCCATAACTACCGTCCTGAAGTTGGAAAAACATCCATCGGCAATGACCACGAGCTTTGCCAGCCACATCTCTTTCTCGTTGTTCCTGGTCGCGCGAACACCAATAACACCTCCAGTAAGGTCGTCCTCAATGAGGTCCGTCACCGTAGCTTCTATGACCTCGACACCTCTGGCTTTTTGTGCTGCGGCTCGAAGCGCCATGATGAACCGTCCATGATGGAAACTTCGGCCTTCATGAGTACCTGGATAAGGTATATGAACGGACTTCCCGTCTTCAACGACACAATAGCCCCGCACGGGAATAGCATCAATTCCTTCCAGGCACATATCGAGCCCAAGCTGACGGAGAGCATTGACGCCTCCTGGCTGCAATAATTCGCCGACTATCCGGTCTGGTTCTGCGAGAGACCGCTCTAGGAGGGCGATGCGGAGGGGCTTTGCACGAGGAAGTGTGGAAAGGGCATGGGCGAGGGAGCAGCCAGCGATACCAGCGCCGACAATCAGAACATCATACGTCGCAGAGCGGGAATGCATTTTGGCCGGACTCATACGCGACTCTCATATTTAGCACAATTATTTAATTCAGTATCGGTCGACATTTCTCTCTCGGCATTTCCCGACGTTCTCGATCCGGTCTGGCCTATCTACTTCTGCCTTAAGCCCCGAATCTCGTCGCCCAGCTCCAGTGCACGCCTTCCTTCCAGCCACAACATCGCTTCTATACATAAATGAGAAGTGTGTCCTCCACACGACATATCAATGCTTACCTGTATAGGTCTTTGGCACAACCTTTCGCGGCACACCTTCACCATGATCCCTACACCAGGTAAACCGGAAGTCATTGGTTGTCTGTTCAGATCCTGTCGCCACATCCACAACATTTGCTTTCACCCCGACATGCTATAATCTCCTTGTAAACTCAAATCATATCAGTGTAGGTGTCATAACCACATACAACTAATTGTGGGAACTGCGACTCGGACGGAGTACTTGTGTGGTGAATCATAGATCTCAGGCGAAGGATTGAGCCGATCGGTACGGGTCGAGCGAAAGAAATTCCGTCGAGTGAGAGGAAACGAACCGGTCCGCGAGTCAGAAGAATCGCATTTGAAACACCCAGCTACATTTTCCGATGATACACGCCGTATCATTGAACAAGGACCATGCTTACCTCATATGCGAGCCGCATCAGGTATCCACCAAAAACTTTTTGGTGAACGCTGTAACCAATGTTCAAGTTCTCAATAGAGAATAAAGATAATCCGGGCCCACTTTCGCTCTTGAGGAAACATGATCATACATTTTCCTAATTTCGTATCCCCCATCCAGACTTTTTCGCCCGAAGTATTGCTTTCCTCATTGGCGGTATGCTGTCCATGTTGTAAGTAGAAATCATGAAGAGCCTTTGCTTCGGCAGAACTTGGTGGGACACGCGACAGTGAACGAAGTGCTCCTGATTGTCGCCGCCTCTTAATATCTGCAAGAAAAGGATTTAGGCTTTAAACATATCGACAAAGAACGCGTGCAGACGTTCTCCCATCGCAAATAAACTACGTTCTTCTGATGTAGAAATAGTAAGAGGATTGACCTGACGTGCCTTGTGAGTGTTTGCATCTCGACAGACCATAGAGAATCGGCCTAGATGTCATATATCAAAATCGAGCCATAACAACGAGTGAGGAGAAAATTACCTAAGAGTACAGTTTCGTCGGGTTGGTCTGATCCAATCGTTTCCATCTTGACTGCGACTTCCATGGAACTTCTGCCAGTGTGAATTACTTGACCGCTTAGGCGAAGGTCTCGAGAAGGGTTCAAAGGTGCTAACATGTCCAATCTATAGACCAGGAATTAGTAGTTTGAGGAATACATTCATAATCAGTGTCCCACCGGTCTACCGAGGCCGTGACAATGTAGAAACCACGTTCTTGAATCCGACCAAGAGTCTGGACACCCGGACCGAGCATATGTTTATACGAGATCGAACCAGCTAATGAATCGAGGTGTTCCATAAGCCTTAGTCACATTATCAAGAGAATGCGACTGCGGAAGAGTGAAGCGACGAACTTTCCCATCCGAATACCTCCAGTTGCATTGATGTACTCCTCTTTACGCTGAGCCGAGGAGCCAAAGGGGAGGATAATTTCGGTGTAGGAGTCATACATATTACGAGAGACCAATGGATCCTGTTGGACTAGAGGAATCTCCGTGGCTTGGCTAGGTGCGCTAGAAGCATTGAGAAGAGCTTCAGACCAGAGGACCGGTGTTCTGGTCGGCATGATGCTAAGTATCAGGAGTCTTAGGAACGTTTGCGTGGAAGAGCAAAACTAGCAGGTATTCACGTATTGTAGGCAGGATTTGACCGTGCCACTGAGATTAGTCAGTTGGTAGGATAATGTCTGGTAGAGCAGGACTCACTGACGGTCTTCAAGAGTCGATCCATGGCGTTGACATCTTGGTTCTCCTCGACAACTGATCGTAGCAGACCATTGTTGCGAAGACGAGGGCAAGTGCGGAAGGTGCGGCGCAGAGGGAAGCACAATCGCGTGGTTGCGAGAACGAGTGGTCGCGACATGAACTCCGGATCCGACGAGTCCGAATGATCATTCCTCGGTGTTGTCATACACAATATTATTCGGCGCTATATCGAGCTATTCTTGTGAAGCCATTACTCTGATGGTGGTCAAGGTCCATCTGATGAACCTTGTAAATTTGACATGACGTTTGACGGTCTTTGTACAATCTTTATATCTTTCCTGGTGTTCTTCAACCTTTTAACTCGCGCTCGGCGAGCCTTTGTTGTTGACGTTCATCGCTGCGGCGGTGCTGGGACTATTTCATCTCTTATTTTGCTTTTTCCCTTTCTCCGGTACCGTTTTGCGCAAGAGACTTCATAATGCGCCTGCCATCTTTCAAGTTGCTCCGTTCACTGGTGAGCATTGAGCTTTCAACCCCCTTCACAGGCTCATCGTCTTTTATCCCGGAAAAGCACTCTCGAGTTACATTAAACAGAACCACCATCGCTTTTTTCATCCTGAGTTTCATCCATTGTTTTGCCCAGGGCATCATTCAATCTTTCCTGTTCACCATCGACACTGAATACACCTCCATACTCTCCTCGATCACTGCGAGAGCTGGGATCCCTGCGGAGAATATAACTTACATTGAAGGTTCCCCTGGGGACTGGCATCTTCGCATCTGCAATCACATCCCTTCTGGTCAGCAGCCAAATCCATGTACAGACGTCTTTCGATCAGCAGTCGACACCCATAACCCTTTGGTACGTTCCTAATGAAATGATTATCATCGTAATGTATTGAACGCACATATCCATCAGACAGCTGATCGACAAGTGGTAACGTGATAGAACCCTAACTAATACAGGGTCATGTCGTTTACATCTCTCTAGGTACTGAATGGTGACAACCTGATCATTGAGAAGGCAGCCAATGCCACGGGTGTCGTTGTCTCGTCTGGGTCTCAATCAATCTTCCTCAGCCTTCAGTGTACACAGACCCTAGTATACGCTGAACAACTGTGTGTAACGCTTTCCTCGTTCTCGTCAAAGTTATATACTGAGTTTTCAGTGTGCACAATTCAAAGCGCGAAGATCTAACTTTTGTGCTTCTGCAATTCTGGCTTCTTGGAATCTCTGTCTTTGCCATTATGAAAGACTCTGTGCCGCACACGTGAGTGCATGTGGCTCATTATTTTCCCAAGATTTTTTCGAAAAAGTGACGACAGACTCGCCGTTCTGATTACTCGTATTATTGTTACGGCATGGGCTGCATATGCTATCTGGAGAACAAGTTTCTATCAAACTCAGTTTATGGATACCATTTTTGAACCCGGTACACCTTGTTCTTTCAACATTTATCCGACATACTTCCAATTCCGGGTGGCCTACGAAGTAATGCTCGTCTTTTCTACACTACAGTCTTTTACACATCGTCTAGATTCCTGATCTCATTCTGAACGTGACAGCGCTCCTCATTGCGTGTTATTTGTCTTTCAAGCTCCTACGCGTGCGTCATATACTGGCTCCGCACCACTCTCGCTGACCTTGTACAACAGGACTATAGCAAGCAATCAATCAAATGTGTCGGAGCACCCAAACATATCAACAGAATCCACAAGGCAAGTATTAACAGTTTTGCGTAGAATCTACCTTCTCAAGATGGCCGGTAGTACTTTATGGCAGTGTTGGCATGCCTTCAGCTCGAGTGTTTTGTTGTTATGGCGGCCGGAGGACTTTGGATAGACGTCCTACTGAACACCGCCATTGCAAACATCTCTTCACACAGTCTCTTGTACAAGGGATTGTTTATAATTACCGTCGTCGTCAGTAAATTTGGGTCTCTTTAGCACTATCTCTTCTGACATATACTTAGATACTTCTCCCGTGGATTGCAATGGTAACAATCACCTTCATACGTTTTACGTCATATTTTGAGATCTTCGTATTCCAGGGCTGGTACGCTATTCGGCGCGAAAAGAGGACTCTCATGATCGCATTCCTTGGAGTTTCCCTTTTCCTCTTGACATGCTGGTTAACCATGTTCGACTCCAGAGTGTACCGATGGTCGGACCTTTGCTCTCTATCGCTGTAATATTAGTAGCTCACCCTGTAAGACAGGTCATTCTTGCAATGGCCTTACCTAGGTTGCTTCACCACAGCATCACTCATCCTTATCGTTGCGAGTATAGTACTGGGATTGATATGTCGCCTTCACTTTGGGAAAGGATTTGCGCAGTATCGTACGTTCCTTTGCATAGAATGGTTGTAACCGGCACTAACCTAAACGACAGTTCACGCCGAAGCAGCGCTGGCATCGTCGAACTTTGCACCTGAGCTCTTCAGGCACGACGAAGAAAAGTACTCACTGGATTTGGATATCAAGGTTCCTGCAACATCCCAGGGGCCATAGGAGGGATCCCACAGTGCTTCTACAGTTCCTAGGTGGAACAGCGCTGCTTAGATGTATACCTACACGTCAGCATCGACGTACGAAGTTCCGCACAGTGTTCCCTTCTGAATGGACCTTTTAGGTAGAAGACAAGACAGTTTTTTTTTCAACTATGTAGGGTACTTGACTGACGGACTTTTGAATGAAGTCTATGGAAAGTTAATCTTCCCTTGTATCAAGAGCTGAGTGGTCAAAGCATATTGTCAGGACTTGATCATTAGTCTGGTATAGTTACGTACAGTCAGTCATTTACGGGTATATAAGGGGTCGGTTGTATTCTGATATGGGAGTTCTCCTCAATCTAGGACTTCAAACTGTTCTATCTGGGAAGACACTAATTCTCGTGCACCGCGTAAATCATGCTACATATTCTGATGAAGCACAAGCAATTTCAATCTTATCTCTTTTCACTGACAAGCACATGTCATACAATACACTTTAGGTACTACCTTATCCGTACGGATCTCGACTGCAATCATCCACTACCGCGTCATTTTTATCCACTATGAACATCACTGGGATCATTCCTCTTGAACAGAAAGCTGAGTATCTTCGCACTCTCCCTGCAATCCGTGAACGGTGCGGCCGTGTTCACGACCTCGCCAAGCAAGGCAAGCTGCAGTACTTCGAGTATCATCCAGAGAAGGAAACAGAGGTCGCCGATTTCTGTATCGACATCATGAAGGTTGGTTTTACTATCGCGTTCATTGATCTTACTCCGATCAAGGTCTGCTTTCCCAGCGTGACTACGGCTCAAACTTCAGCACTGTACGTTCTCCATTTTATCGTCTTTACAACACGTGGTTTCAAGTCAGATTACATTAGATTGAGCCTCATGGTCGATGGAGGCATCTGGATGCAGGAGTTGGACGTGTTATACCTGAAATCGCCAAATGGCACACTAAAGACGATTCGCTGGACGCCAGAGAAGAGGTCAAGCGTATAATTGACCTTTTCATCGTTTCTGTCCTCCTTGACGCCGGAGCTGGGAATCAATGGACCTATCACGAGAAATCCTCCGGATTGAAGTTTACCAGATCCGAAGGCTTGGGTGTAGCAAGCATCAATATGTTCGGTCAGGGATTCTTCTCCAGTGACCCTGACCAACCATTCAGAGTCGACGGTAAGCAGATTTCTCTTTGTTGTGGCTGTCGGATCTATATATCCTTGTCAGCTGCGGGATTGGCGAAAGTTACAGTTGAGGAGGTAGCTAAAGCGATGCAGGTTAACGAACTTAATTCGATGGTTGGCCTTGAAGGACGAACCTCCTTGCTCACAGGCCTAAGCTCCGCTCTCAAAGCCAGTCCCCACTTATTTGGCGAGGAGGGACGCCCAGGAAACATGATAGGTTTGTTTTTGCTCTACTAACAGAATCTTCCTAATAACACTTAGATTTCTTGGAGTCACAATCGAAGATAGATGGTAATGGTCAACGCTCGGTGCACCTGTCAGCACTCTGGTATGTCCTCATCGAAGGACTTAACCCGATTTGGCCTTCGAGAATCCAATTGGCGGGCAAGTCGCTCGGTGATGTCTGGCCTTGCGCTGCACTTTCGGTTCCCGGGCAACCCGAGGGCGATGATCTCGTCGCGTTTCACAAACTCACAAGTTGGTTGACCTACAGTCTCGTGGAGGGCATCCAGAAAATAGCGAAATGGAAAATCGAAGGCCTTGAAGACCTGACCGGTCTTCCTGAATATCGTAATGGCAAGTCCTAGTATTTTTCGTAAACAGATATATATTCATCTCACCCCAATATAGGTGGCCTGCTAGTCGACCTGGGTGTTTTAACTCTCAAGCCCGACCTTCTTCCCATCGACACATCATCTGGTCTTCCTAAAGTGCTACCATCTCATCCAGCTATCGTAGAATGGCGTGCAATGACTGTCATCGGACTGTAAGTATCTAAAATTTTGATTCGAGGTACAGTTTAAAAGGCCAATAGTGACCGCATCGCGGATGCCATACGTGCAAAACTGGGCCTCTCATCTGAACAACTCACCCTCGCACAAGTGCTGGAGGGTGCAACCTGGAAAGGCGGTCGTGAGATTGCTAAGCAAAAGAGGCCGAAAACAGGCGGACCACCAATTGAGATTGAAAGCGATGGGACAGTTTTCTAGGCTACAGGTATAAAGAAAAATGTACATTTGTTAGTCTACAGTATAGACACATATACAAGAATTATTTGGTTCATGTAAGATCTATAATATCATCACATCCTGGATTCTGTTTTTCAGATCTCCGCTTCTCGAGACGCTTAGTAAAATTGTCCATCAGCGTCTGTTTCCCACCTATCTTCTCATGAGCGCGTGCCCTTGCCCGCATCAGAGGTTCTTTGAAACTCGGTGGTGATGGTAATTCATCGTCCGAATCCGAGATAATTATCACAGATTTGTCAACTCCTACCCGGTCAGCTTCTTTCGCCACTTTCACAGGAGACGGCGAACAGGGACGTCTAGACTTGAAACTTGCAATCGCGTCACTCTTGCGAGGTGACGTGTGATCCTTGGATTTTCGCGGAGATATATGTCGATGATTACTACTGAGGTTTCCAGAATCAGTCAAGGACGAACTGGATGTATTGGTTATCCATGACTGTTGAGGATTTGAGGAAGAAAAATGAGAAGGGGTGATGAACGAATCATCAGAATCGTACATGAAGCTGTCGTTGAAATCTAAGGGTAGGATATTTTTGCATGCGTCATCATCAGAGTTTGACAGCGAAACATATGCCTTGCTGGGCGCTTTGTTCCACGCAGCCAGACGATTTGGTCTCATAGGAGGGGCCAGCATAGATTGGTAATTGACAGGGGTATCAGACTCTTCGTCAGAGCTAACGTTCACAAAGTTCTTGAATTTCGAAGACGACTCAGCCGCATTCGGCTGAGCTTTCTTGTGTAGCGGTGGCTCTTTAGAACTCTGGAAAGAATCGAAGACTCTTGTTCGGCTAGACTCTCTAGAGACAAATTTCTTCCTTGTCAAGTCACGCACAACAGGTGCTTCTGAGGGAAGAGACGTGTTGCTTATAGTAGAGGACGAATGGATATATTTGGGTTCTATGGGCCCATATGGCTCCGTCACTGAAGTGGCGTCACTCATCGTCGTGGAATTTTCCGCCGCTGAAAGAACGCATGAAGGGGCAGGTACCTTAGCTTTGGAGATGTTCGTTGTTTTGGTGGAAGTAAAAAACGTTTCAAGGTCCGTCTTCAGAGTCGCCGGGCTCCTCTTCGTCGAGTTCTGACCGACCTGCGAGGTGGACGATCCAGCCTCGCCCGTTCCTCGTCCTAGACCATCAGACATTACACCTTTGGGCGTTTCCTTCGCCCTTGGTTTAAGTGTAGCCTTGCTCTTTGGATTCGCGACCGGAGAATCATCAGGTCTAGAATCATTGTCGTCTGTATTTGCGGCCTTAGTCTTCTTTCCTTGTCCCTTTTTAGCTTTCTTCAACCGTTTGCCCTCCTGTTTCGCTTCGTACTCTTCCACAAGTTGGGGCTCCGCAAGACGAACCATGCAAGCCGGCATCCAGACGCGCATGTGGCTTTTGGAATCGGGCGGAGGCTTCTTTGCATCCTTGTCATCCTCTTCTTCGTCCTGATCTACCCATTCGTCCGGGCATTCTGGAGAGCGGATACCTTTGATACCCAACTCAGCGAGGTGGACAAGCTGCGCAGGTGCAATTTCTAGACGATATTCTAAGATTTCGTCTGTGGAAACGTGTCTGCGTTCAGAGTAAATCTTAATGATGAGCCGCTCGTAGTCTCCATCTTCACTGACGGTTTCGTCGTCTAGTTGCAGAGAGGAGAAATGTTTCGCGATCATTTTTGACGGGGTCCCTATGGCTTCTGGACCAGGTTTACCTGACTTTTTGGGTGTTGCTGGAGGTAATATTCCATTAACTTTCTTGTCTAGATCAAGAACTGCTCGTCGGAGGATTCGCAGTACAGCTGAATGCCATATAACAGTTCTAAATCGCTTTATGATTGCCTCCTTGTAACCCCATTCAAAGTAAAATTCACATGTTGCAGCGAGTTTTCCTAGGTCAGGCTCTTTTGACCACGTCATTCTGAGTGTGTCTGCAGGGCGACCCATAGACTCTGAGGTGATTGGATTGGTGTAAGACAAAAGGACATCAATATCTGGAAAATCGGAAGTCACAGAATTCGCTAACGACGGATGTTTGGTCCCAATATGACCCTGTGAGTTGGTTCGAAGTTCGTGGCGCAGCTCGTGGCGCCATGCAGTGAGGAATGTCTTTAGTTGTTCGCGGGTCTTACTTTGAGCAGCCTGAAATAAGGTATCGCCGAAGCCACATTTCGCGAGACCGTGAGCAGTTTTAGGTCCACACTTATCCAAACCTCCTTGATGGTAGTCACCGCCACTCATGAGACCAATGAGAATCATTCCACCGCGTGTCAGCCGAATATCGGGGTGATTGATGATTTCACACAGGCGGTAAACCTTTGTATGGTTTTTATCGTCTTTACCTGCAGCGTTGAGCACGGGATTTGAACGATTTCCAGAAAGGTTGTTTGAAGGACTATTGTCGAAGAGGTAAGCGTTTGAGCAGGACATGGGATATAAGATACGCGCTTGCGAATTACTGTAGTGGCACCAAACAAAAAATTATCCACATCATCGGACAAGACGCCGTCTATGAAGCCGATACGATTGAGATATGCGAGTTCAGCTTCGGCTTCTCCAGGCGCCTAAGAGACCGTAATTGTCAGAATGGGTTAGTAAAAACGAGAAGCAGCTCACCGTCCGCCACTCAAATCCAAATGACTCGACAATTGCCTTCATGCCAGGAATAAGTTTATGGCTTGTCCTGTTGATCTTCTTCCCTCTTTTCCACTCTGGTCGTTTTGGACCATCGAAGACAAAGAGCGGAAGGAATGGAGAGTGCATTAAAGTAGCACAACGGAAAAATAGGGTCCGGAGTACAGGATTTTCTCCTTCTTTGCCATATTCGGCATGAAAGAACCAGATGCTAGCATCTATACCGATACGAAATCCACGAACACCATTGGGGTTTGCTTCGAACCCTTCCGTCACGGATAGTTCAGTTAAAGATCGTGTTTTGCCCGCAGGCCGGAGGAGCTGCAATGAGTATTGGTAACAGATCACATTGATTGTAACGAAAGCCTGGTGCAATACATACTCACATCCCATAGCCCGGCGACGCCCATCTGTGAGACTTGGCCAGAAAGACAAAAGACGTGTTTTCACTTGTACTAAGTATAGAATCCAACCTCTTGAACAAGCGTGACAATGCTCACCTGACCAGCGCGACTGTTGAACACGGAAGTGGGCTTAGTCAGCATGAAAATGAAGGGGGTGCACGCGTTGACACAGTGCCCGCCCGCTTACTTACGCACTTTATACCAGTTAAAGAGGAACATCTGGGGACACCAGAACGGAATACTCAGAGGTGCTGAATGTGACGAGCAAATAATTCTATCGTCTAATTCAGCCCTGTAAGTGTTGAACATTGAACTTTTTCGTTGTGGCAAAAAGGGCCAGCAGCAAATATGTCAAGGCTATAATCAGAGAAACCGTTCTCAATTGATCATTGTATCAAGCTATCAAGCTCGATATGTAATAACGTTGAAGAGTTAGTGGTCGGAACAGAGTCCAAGATTAGAACCAAAGCGTTTGCGACAGGTTGTAACTATAGATAATACGAAACCATAGTTTGCAAAATTGGAATGACGACGGGTGAGGAACATGACGACTGGTCAAACAGGGTCTAGTGCCAGGTTCAACGCGGTTGCCATAGATGATAGGAAATAGAGTGACGCCACAGAGGACATGTCAGAGTCAGTCATCAGTTCGAATTTCGAAGGTGCGAGATTAGAGGTGCTCAAACTGCTGGCAGCTGATACTTTTTCCTTGGGAAATAGGAAAAAAGAAATGTGGCATGCCATTTCCTGTGCATGTATTGTCAAGGGAAGAAGGCATTATTCCATTGTCTCATGCCTTTTCCTCTTGGAAACAGGTGCACAGGAAATGACATGACACATTTCTTTTTCTCTATTTCCTGAAGAAAAAGTATTGGCTGACAGGAGTGTCAATTATTCGTTCGCGTCGCTCAGTTCGCAGTTTTTTTTCGACCCTGAAAATATTCGGAAACTTTCTGCGAACTACGGCCGTCTCGTCCAGCGTGTCAGGCCCGTAGGTTCCTTGGTGTAGAGCGTCCCACCCCCCGTCCAGTATCGCGAGCAGGGTCCCTACGGTTTCCTTTGCCCCAAAAACAGTGACGTCGAATTGATGTAGTACATGCATCACGCATCAATGTAATCGTTACTGTAATTCTATCTACTCATTTTGTGACTCGCCAACAGTGCTGGAATGAGCACATAGAAAACCTGTCATGTCCGCAACGGTGTTATCTCGAAGCATGTAGATATTGCTTGAACAATCTATATGCTTCATCTCCTCCCTGTGCAAATCAGTAAGGTAATTCACAGTTTGTATGATCTTTCCAATAGAATTTCAAATACAATTCTTGAACTTGGCCAGATTATCTTTACTATTAGAGACTGTTTCCATCAAAAGCTTTGTCTTTGTCACACATACTTCCAGCATGGTATCCCCAGAAACATTCACTGGGTGCAGGGAAGAATGCTCTTTCACTGGATGCAGGAAACAATGCTCTTTTGCAAAACAATCTGAAAACACAGTAAAAACAATCAAATTAATTTCAAGATCTTATTTGAATGTTTTTGTCAAAACCATGAAAGAAATATTGTAGCCAATGAAAAGACCTTCCATAGGAAAAGTCAAACGGAGAAGACTTAATGATTACATAAGTCTTGTCATGTGACTCCAGAACTGACCAATCAGGTCAGAATATTTTTTCTATGGTTTTGACAAAAATATTCAAATAAAATTTTGAAATCAATTAGATTATTTTTACTCTGTTTTTACATTGTTTTGCAAAAGAGCATTCTTCCCTGCACCCAGTGTTTTGCAAAGCAATGTAAAAACAGAGTAAAAATAATCTAATTGATTTCAAAATTTTATTTGAATATTTTTGTCAAAACCATAGAAAAAATATTCTGATCTGATTGGTCAGTCCTGGAGTCACATGACAAAACTTATATAATCATCAAGTCCTCTCAGTTTGACCTTTCCTATGGAAGGTCTTTGGTTACAATATTTCTTTCATGGTTTTGACAAAAACATTCAAATAAGATCTTGAAATCAATTTGATTGTTTTGACTGTGTTTTCAGATTGTTTTGCAAAAGAACATTGTTTCCTGCATCCAGTGATTGAAAGAGAACTTGGAAATCAAATAGACCATTTACACAATGTTTTTACATCATTTTGGCTGACAGCATTGTCTCTTGTATCCAGTCAAAGCGATCATTCATTAATTCCTTTCCACTGTTGAATTTGCACAGCCACAGGCCAGACTTGTCACATCACATTCACTGTCAGGAATTTTGTCCTTGACCGCTCAACGTCAATCATGACCAAGCCCGCCCTCGACTCGGACCTCTATGATGGTCTGCATAGGCCTATCAAGCGTCGTATCCCATACTGACTGCCTGCTAGATATCTACGGCGATGACGAGCTTACGGATTTCCCAGCTGAGACTGCAGACGCTGATCCAGGAGATGTCGAGGAGGTTCTAGCAGAGCCAGTACCATCACCTACAACTGTCCAACCTCCAAAGAAGCCACAAGATGGTCGCAACTCACTTCCACCAAAGCCCGCGACGCCAAATTCTCTGTCATACTCGGCCCAGATAGCCCAACAATTCTCGGCATACCAGCAGACGCCCAGTCAAGAGCGGCAGCAACGGACAACAATACCGCTTCCTGACAACCCTCGTACTACTGGCGCTGCTGCTGCTGCCTCCTCGACATCGACGAGCCCAATTGCCACCCACGAGACGTCTAATGATAGCGTGTTTGGCAAGAAGCCATCAGAGATGCATGATTCTGGGTACGTGATTTATTGCAGCGACAGATTGCACAGAGTTGCTCGTGCGCTACGGGTGTTATACCCTAAGAACGTACCGTGTTCTACGTGTTGTTCATTCTTTTATATCATCCGTCTACGAGCAAATACCAGCTACGATACTTTGTTATCTTGCTCCCGTGACTCATCCTATTTTTATTTCTTTTCTCCCGCCTTCCATGTCTTTGATCTGGGTACTAATAATCTCGATACTCCTTGGCCAACACTCGACATACTACTCACTGCATACTCTATCGTTTTACAACACCTGCCCCTATCCTACGGTCCGACTTGTAGCAAACTCTTCATTGGCGGTCTCAACTGGGACACAACAGATGGTATCTTGCCTTTGCACCACGTCGTCGTATGTAGCGCTAATGGCCACTCGCTTTGTTCTTCCGTCCATCTTCAGAAGGCCTGAGGGATTACTTTTCCCAGTTTGGAAAGGTACAGCGTTTACATCCCCATTCTTTTGCAAGGCCAGAGACGGCTCCCTCACACTGTAGTTTACCTTAAGGTTGATGCATGCACTATTATGCGAGATGCGACCGGCACTTCCAGGGGTTTTGCATTTTTGACATTTGAAGATGCGAACGCCGTCAACGCCGTCGTCGCACGGGAGCATGTCCTCGATGGCAAAACGGTGCGTCCCGGTCTCGGCGACTGCATCAAAATCTGATCTTGCGAGGCCATCAGATTGACCCCAAACGAGCAATACCCCGCGAGGAGCACCTGCGAAACACACGGTATTTCGTCGGTGGTCTCTCGCCGAATACAACCGCAGAATCTATGAAAGAGTTTTTCACTGCGTTTGGCAAGGTGGTTGACGCTACCGTCATGGTGGACCGCGAATCTGGCCGATCTAAAGGGTTTGGTTTCGTCACATACGAAGACGCCAGCAACGCCGACCAACTCGTCGGCAAGATCGGTCTTATCCTCGACGACAAACAAGTGCGTACGAAGTCCCCCCATCCTCTATCGAAGTGATTTTCAAATCAATTCACCCTCTAGATTGAGGTCAAAATGGCCCAACCCCGCAGTCAACGCGACCAAGCGCGAGCCGTCGTCGGGGTGACCACGACTACCACCGGGCAAAACGTCACCGGGTTCGGTCAGCCAATGCAAAACATGGTCCCGGCCATGAATTTCACTCCGCAGCAGCAGCAGCAGTCGAATCCAATGGGCATGATGTTCAACCGACAAATGGGGCAGGTCGGGATGATGGGCGGTAACATGCCGATGATGAACATGAACCCGATGGCGATGGCGATGGGCATGGGCATGGGTGGTTTCAACCCCATGGTGGGGATGAACGGCATGAACATGATGGGCGGGCTGAACGGTATGGGTGGTATGGCGGGCATGAATGGGATGGGGAATATGGGTGGCGCCATGGGGGGAATGGGAAACATGGGTGCTATGCGGCTGGGCATGGGGCCGATGGGCATGGGAGGTACGGGTATGGGTAATTCTATGGCCGGGACGGGTTTGGTCGGAGCGGGAGGTATGGGTGGCATGAATATGCTGGCGATGACGGGTTTGCGAAATAATATGCCAGGGATGGCGGGGGGTGGGGCTGGTTTTGGAAGATCAATGGGTGCTGCTGCGGTAGGTCCAGGACCTGCGCGTGCAACAAGTCGGGGACAACATAATTTCCATCCGTATTCACGATGATTTTGTATTAAATTATTACTGCTCTTCCATCTGACTTGAAAAATACTCCACGACACAAGACAGGATAAATACATAGGTGGACGTTAAACGTGTCCATTTTCCTGACTTTGTGGCGTCAACAGTCACCAATCTAGAAAAGTTCAGCCAGTTCCCCTTAATACTACTACATTTACACGACTAATGTACCCCATTAACCAACATACGTTGTCCCTCACGAATGCGCTGCAGAGTTCTCTCAGCGGCCGCATCATAGACATACTGCTGCTGCGGGCGATGATACGGCCACCCCTCGTGCGTCGACCGATCATCATCAGAATCGAGCCGCGAATCGACAGAATACGTCTCGTCCTTCCCATCAAAGTAATCCTCGTCCCGATAATCTACAGGACGATAAGCCGCATCCAACCAAAAAGAAAGAAAATCACATACGATCTTGGGGGTCCTCCTCCACGACCCTCTGCTTGCCAAGCGCTTTCTCACTCGGCTTTACCGGCACCTCATCCTCCTCCGGCTGGAATACGCTCGGCACGCTCTCCTTTCTCAGCCGTATGCCAGCCACTCCATTCTGCAGGATATCAAAGCCATCCTGGACCGGCGTGGGCGGCGACGGGGTTCTCGAGTATGTCGAAGCGTGCGCACTGACCTGCAGAGGCAAGCGCGGGCCGTGAGGGGCAGGCGGAGGGGGCGCGAGCCCTCCTGTGCCTGAGACCTCCAAATGCGAGTGTGATTGGGTATGCTGGTGGTGATACAGCGTCTGCATGGCAGGCATGGGGGACGAAGACCTCGAGCGGGAGAGATTCGGTGCATCGCTCCGCGTCCGCGTGCGTGTCCGTCCAACGCCATGCGATATATCGGACAAATGATCCCCATCTTGTTGGAGCTGTTGTATTTGCTACGCAACTCAATCAGCCATCATTCAATCTTTCACTGATATCAACTCACCCGGGGATCCATCTTTATCTCCCTTCTGCTGAGCTCCTCTGCCTGCCTCTCGAGCGCGACCCTTTCCAGATCATCATACTGTTTCAGGGCATCCATCAACTCCCCATTGGCGAGCAACAGCGAGCCCAACAACTTCTCGCGCACCGTCTGCTCGAGGCGCTGGTCCTCGGGATGTCCAATGGTCAGTGCCTCTTGATCCTTGGCAGCACGGGACTTTGCAGCCTCGGCAGAAGCCCATGGTATCTGTGCATAAATGAGCTCCTGTGAGGCGCGACATTTGATGTAGAATTCCTATAAAAATTTGATTGACGAATCGGAAGCGGAGACCATGACAAACCTTGATGACATCCTTCTTCTTGAGATCTTCCGGGCGTGACAGCGCAAGGGCTTGCGAGAGGAGCGATGCGTTCCCCTGACCAATCTTGCATTCTTGAAACAATCGTCGAATATCCTCTTCAGGCGGGATGATGCGGTTTCGTGATTCAGGAGTCTTGTGCTTGCGTGATGTGTGCTGCAGAAAGATTAGATGTACGCGGAGCCAGAAAAACAAGGTGACGGACAGATTTGACATTGGGTATAGTGGTCAAGTCAGCAGATTGGTCTTGATATACGACCTGGGGTATATTATCATATTGTGGTCGACCAGAGGCCGGGGGGTAAAACATGGTGTCGTCAATTTCCAGGGGCATTCCCTGTTCTGGATGTTAGTTTTATGACAAACAAGAAAGTTGAGAAATAACCTCGTCTGGTTTATCATGAGGTTTGACTCTTTTCCAAAGAGCACGAAATCCAGTGGTTTCTGCAAAATAGATGAGCAATCGGGCTGGAATGTGCAGGGAAAAGACACACTTCCACTTGCATAAGCAGCAGCAGCAATGACATCGAGAATGCGATCGCGAACAACAGGAGGGGTGCGGGCAGAGGGAGCGAGTATATCTTCCAAGGTCTCTGTGAACTTGCGGGCGGTGGATTGGTGGACAAACCACTCGTTCTTGACTCGACGCAACAAAAGTGCCCATAGCTAGATGGTGTAAGCTAGAGAGGTATTGTGGGAGAGCAACTTACACGGGCAGCGGCGAGCTGTGCTGTGGGTTCGCCATACTTGAACTCGCGGCGGAGAGCACGGGCGGCCTCCTTTGCGTTGGTTTCATTGGCGTTGACTCGGTCGATGATCTCTGAGACGAGGTTCCAATCCTGATGGGCGGTAGCGGTGAGATAGCCTGTATGGAAGTTAGCGGGCTGGCGACGAGTGTATGAATGGAATGTACCGATCATCCTCGTGAGTTCTGCGGCCTCGCTGTCGCGGCCTCTGTGATCGCGGCCATCCTGAGGCCTGCCTCTGTCGCGTTGATGGTCCCTGTCCTTGTCCTTGTCGTTGCGACCCCAAAAGGTACGCTTCCTCTCGGTAGGGTCCTTTTCACGGTCGCGATGAGCGGCATCGGAGTGTACGGGGGTAGGTATGGAGCGATCGTCAGTGGCAGGCTTTGTTACGGGGTCGAGGGCATTGAGGATTCTGAGTGCTACGGGGGCGGACACGGGGGGCTTTCTCTTTGGCTGGGGGGGCTGGGGGTCGCGGTCCTTGGGGCCAGTGGCGGAACTGATACTGAATGGGGACGGGGAGCGTGCGCCGTTTGGAGTGGGAAGAGGCGGGGAGGCGCCGGGTGGAAGGGAGGCGTAAGAGGAATTGTGTGATGGAGAGACCTGGTAGTGAGAGTTGTCTGTAGGGTGGACGACTTCCCAGCGCTCGCCCTCGCTGGATGTGCGGCGGACGGGGCGGGGCGGGGGAGACATATAAGGGTGTGGGTGAGGGACTGGGACGGGGTCCTGGGACGGGATTGGTGGGAGCGGCGACGAGAAAGACATGGACGGACCTCGTTGGGCTTAGCCCTGGGCTTGAACAGTCTTTTCATTGCAGTCGCAGTCAGAGAGGCGCTGCCAACAATTGGCTGTGCACACGTGCTCCATCATCCATCTACGCTACTAACCGGTCCCGCAATCCAGTGAGCCACCGCAGACAACCATCCTGTACCAACCACCAGCACCTCCTCGTGAGAAACATGATCACGATCGACATTGTCGCCCGCCACTGTGGCGACCATACAAATCACCCAACTCATTCCCGCCCAGATTGTGGTACCATCACGTCGAGCACAAGTACACAGACACACACCTGAATCTCAGCTGAATACAATCGTCTGCAACTGTGTCCGTTAGTCTACAATATGTACATAATCCAATTTTACCCCATCATAAACCCGAAATGCCAAAAAAGAGCACTCACTGTACAAGCCCAATAAGCCCTGGAAAAACATCTGCACCCATCGCCTGGCTGCTATCAGCCAACGCCGGGAGATCCGTCAAAACGCCAACGAAATGTTCATCGTTGATTTCTCCATCAGCAACATGACGGAAACGATACGACCACGCACTCCACCCGAGAACACCAGCAACTGCAGCGTTCCTCCTTGCTGATGTGGACACGGAAAAAAAAAAAGGCCGAAACGCTCCACTCACTGATCGTCCACAGCAGTGCATTGAAACCGATCAAGACACTGGCTGACTGCGAGAGCACATCTGGTAACCGCTGCCATAAGCTGCAATGTGCACCCCCAGTTTATCGACGAGACCCTGGCGATAGAACCGATCATGCTCTGACCGAACAGACTCAGCATTACACCACAAAAAAAACCGCGAATTTCGGACACCCAACGAATCAGCATAGCAAAATTCTCCGCCGTGGGGAGGACAAACTACAAGTCCAAAAATAAAAATAAAATTACAAGCAGAAATGAGAAATGATTGAATGAGTGAAGCATACGAGAAAGCAACTTACCCCAGACGTCGGTGTAGTTGAAGCCAATTCACTCATCGAAATTGTCAAAGACGCTCGCCACGAGCTACTTCAGAGCAGAAGGCCCACCGCCATTCGGAATCGCATAGAACAAGACAGGCGTAACAGACGGAACTAAAATTACAAGCAGAAATGATTAATGAGTGAAGCATACGAGAAAGCAACTTACCCCTCCAGACGTTGGTGCAGTAGAAGCTAATTCACCCATCGAAATTCAAATAGGTCAAAGAGGCTCGCAACGAGCCACTTCAAAATCAAGAAGCCAGCAACGTCACGATCCCAGTAGACGAGCACTAACCCTCCAGAACATAGAAGGCCCGCCACCATTCGGAACTGCATAGAACAAGACAGACGCAATCGACGGCAGCAGACCCATGATCGAGAATGCGATCCCAACGACCTACGACATCAACACATAAACTGGAAAAAAAAAGTCCCTTCTCACTTATCTCCAACGGTGCAAAGGCGCGCTTCAACTCCTGTTTGTACTCCAACGACCAAAGCAGTTCTTCGTCTGTCAAACTCCGGGGCGTTTCGTTAGCGGTCACGGCGTCTTTTTGTGCCCCGAGTTTGACAATGAGCCTATATAGTTCCTTTCCTATGCTTCCTTACTCATAATTGCTGTTGTATGCTTTGTGCTTCACTATACCGGAGTAATTACAGTCGTTTTCACCTCAGCCTCATATTCAACAGCTCGGCAACAGTAAATGTCATAAACGTAATAAAGCAACCCCAAAAGTCAGGTCTCCACAAGGAAAACAATTAATTCTCTTGGTACATACAGCAACGCGAGTCCGCAATCATAAAATAACTAACAGCATAATCGAATTGGTACCAGCCTGACTAAAAAATAACACAGCTGCAGAGAATCAGCTCACAATCAACAAAGGCTCAGCCTTTCGTTTAAATTTGCCTGACAAGTCTTTCGGAGGCTTGTGGCGGGTGAGATACAGCGGGCGAAATGGATAAGACTATCGGAGACGCATACATAGAGGGTGACATCGGACTCGCAAAAGAAGAGGAGGGCGAAGGAGTGAGGTCCCTAGATTTCTTGAGAAAAGGACTAACCATAGTAGCAGACTTCTTGTCCCCGTCACTCCGAGGGCTCAAATAATCTCTACCTAACGTGTTAACCCTCTGTACCCCAGGACTTGCTTCTGCCGCCGGCCAATCGCGTTCCCGGAACAGCGACGGAGTCGATGAGAATTTCATCGGCGTTCCGACTTTCTCTGAATAGACAGATTGCCCACGCCGCCTTTTCGACGTTGATCCGTGCGCGACTTGTGGCTGCTTGATGTACTCTGTGATCATTCGCAGGATCTGTTTCTCATCGATATGTTCCTCATTAGCAGTGTTGCCCTTCTCAGAGTCGTTTCTAAAAGTCCCCGGCGTAAAGTTGATGTCGTCAAGCGCATCAGCCGCTGCAACTACAAAAAGTCAACAATCTGCCCGAAAACAAGGAGGTCATCCGTACGATACTGGGATAGACCTCGTCCAAAGTTCGCACGGCACCAGACTCCCACAGCGGTGGCGGAAACAACGAGAACAAAGGCAGTGACAGTTATTGTAGCAAAGAAGGACCATCCCGCGAACAAAAGGTGGTATCCTGTAGGTACAATGAGCTAGAATCAGCAACAGGATCTTCGTATCACAACGTACCATCATCGAAGAACATCAACGAACAGACAACGATAAGGAGCACGGAGATGTGCGAAAACACCAAAAACTGTCGTCTGCTCTCCTTTCGAACGGAAATCCAGCCCTGATGTCAATGTGGTCGATCAGGATATCTCCTCCTCTCCAACTATACAGGACTTACCAAGTACAACCAAGGAAACGAGAGCTAGAGATATCCATTAGTAGTATGCCTTAGAAGATGATTCTTGAACCACACCAAGATCATGAAAATGCCTGCAATCAAGTAAAGCCGCATACTCTCTTGGTGTTGTTGAACGACGTAGATATGATAAATCCATAAGCTTGCGGAAGCCAGGGTGAAGAATATCGCCAGCTGCAGGCAGGCGGAAAACACAAGAACAATCTATATGCAAGGCGTTAGGCAGGATTATTGATCTGATTTATATTCAAACCTTGTAGACCTTGCTAATTGTAGCAGAGCTTCCGACACGGCTGAACGACTGTGACGCATAAACTCTGAACAGCCTGAACGAAAGAAAAGCAAGGACTAAAAGAGCCACAATGTTTATAACAAATATCACGATGTGGATCTAGACCAAATGTACGAGCTGAGGTAGGCGTCCATATCGTCGTGCATGAGGACCTACGTCATTGGCACGGCTAACGCTCCACGAGTCAAAGTGACAATTCTGGATGGCGAAAATCTCCGGACCAAGATTTCCACGCGAGGCCAGACGGTACGTAGCCCATGTTGTACCGAGTACGTGGCCAACAAACGACGCGCCAAGGTGAGGAAAAGACTCATATACTATCTACTTCCAATCATCCACTAGCGTTATGTTGAAACTGAACCATGACTAACCGTGATGAAACCTATAGATAGAAGCCAGACGTTGAATACCATGATGACAACATCTTCTCGCCTCTCAAAGTCCAGACTGTGAAACAGATAAGAAAGTCGAGAAATTCCATTGGGAATACTCACATTTTACGGAATATTTTCATTTGGAAAACGCAGTAAAAACCAGAAAAACTGCCGTCTCCATTAGCATTGAACGGTCCATGATGAGACTCATTTTTGCCTCTATTCTGGGACTTGGGTGCAGGCAGATCAGCAACTTAAATCACATCTGGACAGTAGCACAGACCTCATCCAGATTATCAAAGCGGTTAAATGAACGGTTATTATCATGTCCGTTTGGAGGCTGAGTACAATTCCCGGGTTGACATATTCCCTGGCCATGCAATGAAGTATTATTCAATCGATGATCAATTTTGTCAATTGCTCTGGAGTCGTCGGCAAATGAAATCCCCTGCAGCACGACCAAGACGAGACAGCTGAGGAGGACAAATATAAAGTACCACGTTGTAAAACCATTCAGCGTGATTCTCGAATACTATAGCACGGAGTCAGAGAGATCGTAAATTCAGAAGATTCAAAGGATAGACTGACAATGAGCTTAACCCTGTTCCACCAACGAGCTTGTTTCCATCGACGAGCTTTCAGGAGCATACTGAGAGAAAGATTAATATGTGTACCAGCGCAAAACTTGTTTAACCAAAAAAGAACGTGTTTGGAAGAACCAGCCGCCCAGTGCAAGTCAATGCACGACGGAAAGAGAGAAAGAAAGATATCAACGTTGCCGTCATGATTCATCCCAAGTTTATAGCTATATAACGTTTCTATAAATGGTAACCCAAACGACGAACAAACGAACTTGCGAACAGATGATCAATTCCTGGTAACAACTAATTGCTTGCAATTGGGGAGTCGTACTACAACATCAAATATGGAACTGTACTCGAAATTATCCTGTTTGTCTACAAGTCTCTCAGGCCAGGCCAAAACTAATCTATGCGAACACGCTTGGAGGCTTAAGATGGAATACGAATACCATACGGAACCCAATTCGTGACCTTATCAAAGTGCTGTAGCTTTATACAGCCCTGATGCTTGATGCACTTAACGATCGACTTGGCGACATCAAGGCCTTCGAAATATGCCCCGTGAAGGAACCCTGTGTGGAGATCACAGCGTGTCATTCACAAGGTTAACATCTACAGCCACTTACCATAATATTTGAGGCTAGTAGCCTCTCCAGCAAAGTATAGCCTGTCAACGTTGGACCTCAAATTACTGTGATGCTGTTCTACGAATGACGGTGGCCAGTTGGAGTAGGAGCCACGGTAAAGAGGATCGGAGTGCCAGCGGGGGAAATAGAAGTCCACCGGAGTCGGGATGGTGATATTTGGATGCATTGATTGAAGAACTTCTAGAACTTCCGACTTCACTTCTGAGTCGGACAATGCCTCAATTCTCTCAGAGTAGTCACCCTAAGGTCCATGTAAACATTGTCAGCACAATTTCAACTAGAGGCGATCTTACAGTGACGGTCACAAAGATGATACCTGATCCAGGCAAGAACTGCTTGTGATCAAGGCTCTGCCATACGGGATACCGCCCACGTTCTGGATCAGCGTAAAGTGCCATCTTTAATTTATGGAGTGAGTCATCAAACTCGATGCAATGTTATATACTGAGTCCTTACCTCAGTATCGAACCAAAACTTCTTCGGAAACTTAAGAAAAATCTTGGTGTAGGTTGCCATAGTCATGCTCGCTATGGCTTCCAATTTATATTCTGGAATTAGAACACCCATGCATCAATTATAGCGCACAAGGCAAAGAAAAAAGCATGCCTGGCAATTTGGGAATGAAGTGAACATCATTGTTTTGCAGGACACCTAGGCTGAAAGTGCACAGAGCATAATTCGCGGATATATGTGTGCCATCCTTCAAGGTGATTGTTACTCCAGAACCCGACCATGATATTGATTTAAGAGTCGAATTGAGACGAAGCTGATTTGGCTTTAGGAATGTTTTTGCCTCCTCTTGGATAAATGCTTTGAAGCCACGCTGATCAATGCTCAAGAGGTTTTCTTCTGAAAATCCCCCTTGATCAACATCATAGGTGAAATTGTTGTTCTGGAAAGTTTGTAAAACACTTGGGTGTCCATTCAAACTGAAATACTTCATATACGTACCCAAGACCCCGCTATAGCAGAATTCTGATCAGGTTTCTGAGCATACTCGAAATCAAACTACAGATCGCGAGTCAAACAAATCACTTCCAGATGTGAGAAGCCTTACATTATAATACTCTGCCGCTTGAGCATGCGCATCCTGAGGCTTCGCTCCAATGAAGCGGTAGGCGCTTCTTGAGGATATATCCACCAAATTTTGGGTAAGCCGAGCACCTGCACATGAAAAGTCCGTTTAACTCTTACAACGTCCGTCTATATACTCACCACTGTAGATAGTATGGTTGACAAACGCATCGACAGAAGTATTAACAACGTCCAGATAATCAACAGCACCACTGTTATCATATGTAGCTGATAATCGTGTTAGGCTGTCCGTTGGAATAGGGAGCTAGAACCATACTCAGACTACCAAACAGGTCATTGAATCGAGTTTGAAGGTTGTGCTTCTTCGCCAGAGTAAGGATCGGATTTGAAGGTCCATTATCCGTCTGGGTTCCTTGTATCCAGTTAGCACCTAGCTCAATCGTCTTCCCACCGAAGGTTGTGCTTCTCAGACGCCCGCCGAGTTCGTCTCGTGCTTCAACCACAAGGAAATTATCGATGCCTTGCTCATGAAATGTGCGTGCCGCTATTATTCCCGCCACTCCGCCACCCAAGATGAGAACCTCGACATGGCGTTTTTCATCCGGTGGCCCGTGGTTGGGTCTGGGAACTGTAACCGCAGCAGAGAAAGCTAGAAATACCAAAAGAAATGCCAGCAGACCTAGTCGCATGAGGGGATGCATTGTAGCCTAGAGTTCATGTCATTTATATCCCCAGCGCATGTGCCTGAAAGGTAAAGTCACAGTGGTCTGTACGAAGGGAACCGAACGGGATGCTAGAATAATCATTGTCAGCCTCGAAGAGCACCGAGTAGTTTTCATCATTGTATCTTCCATTTTCCTCTGTTGGGCAGCTTTAATACCGAGAGGTAGAGTCAAAGCTACTTGGGAAGATTGATTTCGCGTATGAGATGGGCGTGTAATGGCGGTAGCAAAAATTATGCTACATAGATGTTTCGGCCTTCCGTACCCCGTCTAAGGCGGCCTTATCTGCATAAAGGACGTAACTTAATACGATGATTATGCCCATGCCACACGGACAAATTCAGGTCTCTGCACATGTAGGTTTCATTTGCGAACATTGTCACAAGAACATCTTTTTTGCTATGTGCCGTACTGGATATAAAAACATTCAACAATTACGTGTGAGGAACAATTTCAATGCATACCCGACGCTGGCGACTTGCATGAAGAAGAAGTTCTCACCTCCCATCTACTGTCCACTTCTCATCACTATTATATAGCGTTTCTGCTATCTCCTTCTCGATGACAACAACATCCGCCTTGTTTGTTCTGTGATACAAGTAATCGGTGGATTGTTCAAGGAAGAAGAAACAAGTCACTTGCCAATAGTTATTGAAATATGTCCACGTCGGCCATTGGAAAGCACTGAGAGAATATCACCCAACTCGTATCAACTCACTTGAGGCACTGCTGGCAGCTGATACTTTCTCCTCTGGAAATAGGGAAAAAGAAATGTGTCATGCCACACATATTTCCAAGGGAAAAAGACATTTTCCATTGTTTAAAATCTTTTTCACATGTAGATATGTGTGTTAGAGATGACACGACACATTTCTTTGTCTCTACTTTCTGAGTTAAAAGTTATGGCTGCCAGCAGTGAGGTTTCTCTGAATTCAGAGAGACAATTGTGTGTGAAAATGGAAAGCAAAAACCTTAGAAATAACATTTCGCGCTTGTTCCCAGTGTTCCGATAAACAGTTAATATCAACTAATTTTACCAATTTGGTGAAACAAATTTCTTCCTGAAACATTAAGTCGTTGCTTCCGCTCACTACGTTCCAGAGGTGGGTGTAGTTCGAGCTCTGGTCACAGGTGAAAGATCAAATTTATTCGATCTAAACCTTGTCCAGGTGAGCTGTCTCATCGGGGAAGAGGGGTACCTATTCTACCCGAAGTAGAATGGAACGAACGGAAGAACTGACATAAGTGTTCAATACTAATAAAAACTGAATAAAGGAGATCGATTCTCCAGCTAATTCATATGATAATCATGAATAATTGAATATACCCGAATCTAAGACGCAGGAGTAGGTGGATGGGTTGAAAGTTATATAAGAGTATAGTAGAATTATCTAACATGGAGGTGGATGAGGAATGTAGCAATGCGTGACTCATTTGCCGGTTATCCCTAATTGTTTTCCTGTATGACTAGTTTGCTCTTATGTACAGGAAGTTTTACTGTATATAAAGGTCTCAACTGTGCAGTAGATAGTTAGTTCTTCCAATACTAGGATGTATAACTGTTCTATTGCGAAGACTCAGACACTCCTCCACTCGTGTGACGTCCTCACGCTAACGTTACATCTTTTGAATATCTCAACTCCTAGCTTCAAAAACTTTACTACTTTACTTTACTCTCGTCGCTGGACATCTCCGGTCTGATCAACCAGAACCATCACCTACGTGAGTAATTCCAAAAAAAATCCCATTGCTAACATTTATGGCATACTCTCTGCTCGGCAAAATTGACTAATACCCAACCCGTTCTTGGACGGCCCAGTAGAGCCAACCGAAATGAATAACTCGTTAGAGTCTAGCCTCACTTCAATTGAGAGCACTCCCACTGGCATCTTACCCAGCAGCTTCCCCGTGGTGTTGTCTGATGCCCCTGACTCCGCAGTGGGTAGGGATGCCCATCTCGTGAGAGGTGGAGAACCTGTTGTTCGAGCAGTATCTCACAATGAAGCGTCCGGGACTGACGAGCCCCATGACGAGGATTACAAACCTACAGTAGACTTTGATACTATCAGTAGTAGTCGCATAATGCAGAAACATAATTCAAAATTAGACTGTGGAAACCAAGAACCATACAATGAAGACCACCCAAATAGGGACTACACTGTCAGTGACTTGGAATTGACTGCAGAACAAAAAAAGGCAGTAAGCATCATTCACTTGTCGATGACTGACAAGGAGCATGAGCAATATGATCAACAAACCGATCACACCCACCCGAGGCACAGGGATGAAAATAAAATTTGGCTCAGAAAAAATTACAACTCTTCCAACAACTTGGGCTCGGAAGGTGAAGAAGCCAATAAGGGAAAGGGGATAGATTCCTGCAATTGGGGCATGGTCAGAATCCCAAAAATTGAATTGGACCCCCTGATCCAACAAAAATTGCTTAAACAAAACAGCCCTATTCCTCCAGAAGCAGTAACTAGTATGGAGATGGGGATGGACAGGCCGTATAGACACACCTGCTAATGAAATGGTTGCAGAAAATGCTTCCAATCCCAACCTCCCCTCGTGAGAACAGATAAAACAATATCTGCATGACAAATGTCAACTCATCAAAGAGTTGAGCAGGCTGAAGCAGAAGCAAAAGACTGTTCACCATAAGGCGTGAGGCTCAGTCCCAGTTTCAGACAGGCTAGCCAACTTAATAGACCGAGTTGCTGGTGGTAGACTCAGCAACAAGAGCGATATGAAAATGATGAGGGCAGCTGATCAAGGTCAGAGCCCCACAAAACCAATCACCCAAGTGGCCTACAATAGTGTGTTAGGACATGCCTTTCAGCAATCCCAAAATCATGGAGATGGGACCACCCCCCCTGTCCATGTCTTGAACTCCGAAGCCTTAGCCCTAGAGCTCTAGACACCCAGGTATTTGTAGATCAAGTCCACCTTGTAAGGGCATTGCTTTCTTGGAAAGCCCCTGACTCAGCAGAACCTGACATAATATCAAGACTCCCTCCTTACACCATTCTTGATGGCTATGTATACTCACACTTACTACCCCATGGGCTACCAGACCAACCCTTATGGGCATCCAGTCCTGAATTATTACTCTGCACAGAACCCCCACCCTGCCTACCCACTCCTCTCATATGAACCACAATATTTCTACCACCACTAGGCCCCTGACCCATCTCTCTACAATCTGGGGCCCTCAGTCAGCCAGGCCTCCCTGCCCA
>QLON01000929.1:0-10439 GCA_003313675.1 Termitomyces heimii
ATAGATTTATTTGTAAGAGATTGTTAGGCTGCATAGGCTGCTTAATACAATAGTAAGGAGTTATAATTCTAAATTTACATTATAATAGTGAAGAAAACTCTATAAGCTATTAAGAGAATACTTATATTATTTTATCTTTAAATAAATAGTTGAATAGAGTGGGCCAATCATTATATTGGCTAGATACTTAGAGCAGTATTTGCCTTAATTAGCAAAATTGAGTAAATTGGTGCTTTATAACTGAATTTGTAATTAATATAAGTATATTAGAATTTACAAAATATGCATTTTTCAAGCTTAATAAAGAGTACATGTCTTTTGTACTGCATGAAATATATATAGCTCCAGCAGCCTACAAAGGGATGATTGAGTTTGCCAAAGGTATTAGAGAATGTGGTAAGAATATATAATACAATTATTAAGGTGTAAATCTTTTAAGCAAACTATACTAATTATCATTAGTAAAAAAATATATTAGTAGCAGAGCTAGTGTATCTTTTATTACATAATCTGAGATTACTTAAGAGATGAATGGGCAAGCTCTGCTTTAAGTGAGTAGGTCTATATTGTGTGCTGAATGCAGAACTTGATATCTGCAATTATATATTAGAATTGCCATAAGTACTATTAAAATAATGTATTATTTTAAAATCTTATATATCATTACTATTAGATTCCACTGAGTTGGGGGCTTTCTAAGAAAGCAACACTCTTACAAGATAAACTTGATCTATGGGTACTCAGGTATTTGGAGCTCTAGGGCTAGGACTTGTCAGGTTCTGCTGATTTGGGGGCTTTCCGGGAAAGCAACGCCCTTACGAGGCAGACTTGATCTACGAATACCCAGGTGTCTGGAACTCCGGGGTTAAGGCTCCGGGGTTCAAGACACGGACAGGGAGGGTGGTCCTGGGGAAATGGAACTTGATCCAGCGGTTAATGGTGGTCGACCCTGGAGTCCGTTGTCAGGTTCCGCTAATTTGGGGGCTTTCTGGGAAAGCAACGCCCTTACAAGGCGGACTTGATCTACGGATACTCGGGTGTCTGGAACTTCCGGGGTTAAGGCTCCGGGGTTCAAGATGTGAACAGGGGTTTGGTTCCGGGGAAATGGAACTTGACCCGGGGGTTTTCGGGGTTTCGTGGGGGTTGGAAGTTGGCAGGGGTCGAGTCAGAACCGGAGGTTCTAAGACGAGACCCAGTTAGTAAATTCAGAGTTGCGAAGTGCGTACCAAACTCAAAGCACACGATTATTCTGGCATGCCAGTCAAAAGCGTGCCAGTCAATGCGTACCAGTCAAACAAAGGGCATGCAACAGTTCAGGTAATATCAAGACTAATGAATACAGCGGTGGACTACACTATAAGTACTACGGGGTCGGGTCTCAGGGTTCCGGGTGTCTGGGATGGTTTCCGGAAGGCATTGAGTAGCGGGCCGGGACTGTATACTGGGATCGTGCATGTGGGGCGCACGATCAATTGGCACGGGGGGATCGTGATGCGTGATGGCCGGAAGCGGGTAGCGGGATCCGGCGGTTGATGGCAGTCGATCCCGGGGTCTGTGAAGCAGGGTTCCCGGGGGGTTGGCTGATGTTGGTTGTGATGCGAGTTAGTGGCGGCGTCGGTAGTTGCGGGGGTGGGGCATGTTGTGGGGAGGGTCCCGGGTGAGGTCCCAGGGTTGTTCCGGGGGATTCCGGAAGGGGTCGTGACATCCATGAAGCAGGGTTTCCAGGGAGTTGGCTGATGGTGGTTTGTGATGCGAGTTGATGGTGGTGTTGGTAGTTGTGGGGGCAGGGTGTGTTGTGGAGAGGGTCCTGGGTGGAGTTCCGGGGTTGTCCCAGGGGACTCCAGAAGGGGTCGTGACATCACCCTCCCCTCAGCACCAAGACCCTCCGAGGTGCGCGTAACCGGTGGTTTGGTCCGGGGTCCAATCGTGGGATCTGGCACCTGATCTGCCACATATCAAAAAAAATTTTACTATTAGCTTAATCATGTCGCACATACCGATGCATTCCCCAACGCCCCTGGCGACTAACAAAGTGGCCCCCCTGGTCACATGGGAGGCCCAGGATGCGTGGTACCGAGTGCAGGTGGCCGTGCTCATTCAACGTGAGTATCGCTGTGTTGACCATTTACTCTGACTGACCTCCCTTTCCCAGAACTACGCCATAATTTTGCCCCGGAGGTGGGTCCTAGCCAGCCCCCAGTGTCCCCCCAGAGCCCCAGCCAAGTCGTCCTGTGCCTACCTTTGCGCGGAAAACTGTCCAACCCCCTCCCCATCCTAGGCTGTCCGCTCCTTGTTTCTGTCATTCCGGGATGGCAATAGGGGCTGTTTCCGAGGTCCCAGAGAGCCGTCGCGTTGCATGGGCAGCCGTAACTCAAGAGCAGTTTAGGGAGGCCCTGGAAAGGCTCTGGGGTCTGCCCGCTCATGCCTGGTGTATGAGCAATGGACCAGTGAGTGGTCTCATACTCCAGGTCTCTTTGCTGATTTTGGCGCAGTGCTTGCACTGTGCCTGGTGACAGGTCCCTCGTCTGTTTGAGGTCCTGGGCCCCTCGTCTCGCCGGGACACGGCCGTGTGTGAGGCATGCCACCTCAACTATGAGCAATGTTCCGTGTTGGCACTGTGGAGGGCATATTGTGTTTCTTGAGAGCAGGGGTGGCTGCTGGGGGGGATTACTCAGAGAATGGGAGTCAAGGAGCAGGATTGGGTGGTGGAGCCAGTGGAGGAGGCATCTGCGGAGGCGTCTGGTGGGGGTTTGGGAGACTAAGGAGTCAACCAGGTGGGGGGCCAGGGTTGCCCTGTGGTCCTGATCACCCGTCAGGTGACCCAGGCTGGGGCCAGTGGTCACGAGGGCCATGGAGGGCACCCGGATAAGGGGAAGAGGCGGGCGTCGCCCAGTCCCTCCCCGAGGCCTTCTAAGAGGGCATGGTTACCCCCGTTCCTGTCTCCGTCAGCGCGCCTTTTTCCAGCGACCTTCTCCCCCTTATCCGGGTGGCCGCTGGGTGTCAGGGTGAGGGTCCTGCAAGAGTGTCCAGGACAGGGTGACCTGGAGAGGGAGGAGCGCGAGGAGGGGGAGTACGAGGCGGTCGTCCCAGAGTTGGAGGAGGTGAGGGTAACCCAGGGGGAAGTTGGTGCTCAGGCGGGGCTCCTGGGGCCGGGTTCGTCGAGTGCAGGGCTGGTTGAGGCCCTTCATGAGGATGCAGTTGTTGGATGTATAGCGTCCCTCAGTGAGTGTCCCTTCCTTGCGGCCGGGTTGATACTGATGTCCCCAGGTTGGGCCCGGGAGCACCACCTGCTCCTAGACGGAGCTGCCGCAATGCTCTCGTCCCTGCAGGAGGGGTTGTCAGTGGGGGTGGGAAGTCCCGGGGTGGAGCGTGGTATGGACCTGCTGGGGAGGCTGGTGACGGCTCACCGCCAGAGGAACATCCCAACCTCAGAGTCATGGTTTGAGCAAATCCTGGATGAGGGCGAGCAGCTCCCATCTTGGAATCAACTGGCTGAGGAGGTGTGGCGGGAGCACAGTCCGGGGATGGGGGAGGGTTCCTGGGGTCGGCTGAAAAGGGAAAAGAGTGAGGGGGGTTCGGGGCCTCGGACCTAGGGGCCCCGTTTTCTTGTCGTCGTCTTGTCAGATATCGTATGTACCAGTCTGTAAAATAGTGTATACCTAGCGTGTATGTAGTGGTTTCCCAGAATTGAAGAATAATGTAAGTAAAGTGGTGGGAAAACTAGAAGAAACACCTTGCCCAGACTCCGGGGTGCTACTACAGAAAAGAACTAAAGGGGAAGTAAGGTTCTAATAGAGAGGAAACAGAGAGTATATGTGGAAGTTGAATCCCTACTAAACCCAGAGGCAGGGGTTACGCCCGCTACTGCCATCTGTAAGTCCTGCGCCCTGGAGGGTCATTTCCCAGGTGACATTGCTGGAACTCCCGGAGTTTGTCGAGGGCACCGTCGAGGTTCCGGAGCAGTTCCCAGGTATCGTCCTCTGGGCCATACCCATGCCATCGAATGAGGAAGTGGGGTTGTCCGCAAATGTTCTGGGAGTCGAGGATGTCGTCAACCTTGTAGTAGTACTCGTCCTCGACCTCGACTGGGGGAGGGGGCTTGGGGCGTCACTCGGGGAAGGGGTCTGGGGGGTGTCTCTCCAGGAGGCAGACGTGAAATACCGGGTGCAAACCTTTAAGTCCCGGGGGGAGCTTAATCTTGTAGGTGTGGGATGAGACTTTCTTCAAGACCTTGAACGGGCTGAGGCACTTGTGATCGAGTTTTGGGGAGGGCTGGCAGGTGCAGAGGTGGTGTCGATCTAACCATACCTTTGTCCTGGGAGCCCAGTCAGGGGTGTCTTCCTGTTTCCGATTGGCATATTTCACATAGGCCTGGTTTGCGGTGTTGATTTCCTCCCGGAGGAATGCGTGAAGGGACTGGAGATTCCAGGCGACCTTGTGAGCGGCGTGTGATGGAATGTCCCAGAGCAAGAATGTCAGTCGGGGGTGATATCCTTTGTTGGCGAAGAAGGGGGTCACTCCGGTGGCAGAATGTGGTGTGTTGTTGTAGGTGAATTTGGCCAGGGGGAGCTCGGTGCACCAGTTGTCCTATAGGTAGTTGACATACAGCCAGAGGTACTGCTCGAGAGACTGGTTGACTCTCTCCGTTTGACCATCAGTTTCAGGGTGGTAGGTGGTGGAGAGATTGGCCTTTACTTCAAGAGCCTTACATAGAGAGGTCCAGAACTTGGACACAAAGAGTGGGCCCTGGTCAGAGACAATGTCGTCCGGGAGTCTGTGTTTGGCAAAGACGTGCTCGAGGAATAGCCGGGCAAAGTCCGGGGCAGTGTCCATGGTGTGGCAGGGTATGAAGATGCCCTACTTGGTTAGCCTACACACAATGACAAGAATGGCATCGAACCCTTCTGATTCCGGGAGTTCAATGATATGATCCAAGGATATGGAGGACCAGGGACATTGTCCAATGGGCAGGGGTTTCAGGAGCCCATAGGGTTGGTGTCGGGGGACTTTAGCCTGGAGGCAGGGTTCACATGATCGGATGTAGCGGGTCACATCCTTCCTTAGTCCTGGCCAAAAGTAAGCCTAGGAGATAAGTTGGAGGGTCTTACATATCCCAGGGTGTCCTTGGAGCTTGTGGTCGTGGTGCTGGCGGAGGACATTGTAGCGGAGTCAGGCATGATCTGGGACATAGATGCGGCCGTTCCGGAGGAGGAGTTTTTCGTTGGGGGACAAGGAGAAGGCAGGGTCCTGGTCAGTTCCGTCGGGGGGTTTTATAGGGGTCATGGTCGATGAAATACTTGCCCCAGGGGGCGTGGCGTATCTGGCTCAGGATTCCTTCATCATTTAAAATCAGTATGGCATTCAAATATTTGGGGGGGATCACCATGCAGTGATTGAACGCATTGCATTCTACCTCGAACAATTTCTTCGGGTAGATGTCTAGTTGTCAGGTGAGGGTGTCGGGTTTAGCTCCGAGTTGTCTCGGATGGTACTGGATGGTGAAGTTGTACTCCAAGAGGATTTCGGACCACCGGGCCTGCCGTCGGCTGAGTTGCTTGGTTGTGGTGAAGTATTGCAGGTTGTTATAATCCAAGTAGACCTGAATCCAGTGTCGGGCTCCCTCGAGGTAGGCCCGCCATTGTTTGAAGGCCTCAACAATGGCGAGGAGCTCCTTGTCATAGATATCATAATTGAGCTTGGCGTCAATCATGGACTGGGTGTAGAAGGCGACTGGCCGGGGCTCCCCACTGTCGGCTTCCATCTGTGAGAGAATTCTGGCAATGGCATAATCGGAGGCATTACATTCTAGGATGATTGGAAGGGTGGGATCGTAGTGCCGGAGTACAGGGGTGGTGGTGAAGGCCTCCTTGAGTAGATTAAAGACGCTCTGACACCTACTATCCCAGTTCCATGCCATGTCCTTGTGCATGAGCCAATTGAGGGGTTTCGTGATACTGGAGTAATTATCTATAAACCTCTGGTAGAAATTAGCGGAACCCAAGAAGGACTGTACTTCCTTGACGTTCCGGGGTTGTGGCCAGTTAATGATGGCCTTGACCTTGTGGGGGTCCATGCAAACGCCATCTGGGGACACAATGACGCTGAGATACTCGACCTCTTCCATGTGGAATGAGCACTTCTCGGGCTTGGCATGGAGGTTGTGCTCCCGGAGGCATTCCAGGACCTGCCGGACATGCTTCCAGTGATCCTCCTTTGAGTCGGAGTAGATGAGGATGTCGTCCAAGTAGACGATCACAAAGACATTGCTCATGTTGTGGAAGATGTCGTTCATGAAGTATTGGAATGTGGCAGGGGAGTTAGTCATTCCGAAAGGCATTACAAGGTATTCAAACAGACCATACCGCGTGCGGAACGCAGTTTTCCACTCATGTCCCAGGGCGATGCGGACATTGTTGTAGCTGGAGCGGAAGTCAATTTTAGTGTAAACCTTGGTGCTGCAGAGCCAGTTGACCAGATCGCTGATGAGCGGGAGCGGGTAGTGGTTCTTCTTGGTGATCTTGTTGAGTCCCCGGTAGTCAATGCAAAGTCAGAGCAAACTATCCTTCTTCTTGGCGAATAGAACCAGGGCTCCGGTGGCAGAGGCAGAAGGTTGGATGAATCCCTTTCCGAGCATTTCATTGAGGTAGTCCTTGAGGGCTTGGAGCTCGACTTCTGACATGTTGTAGACCTTCCCGAAAGGGGGATTAGCTCCTTCCTCGAGGTCAATTGTATGATTGTAGAGGCAGTGGGGGGGGATTTCCTTAGCATCGCCTTCGGAAAATACATCAGCAAATTCGTGATACTCCAGGGGGACTACTTCTCAGAGAATCTGTTCTTCAGTTTTCTTTTCCGGAGGGATAGCGTCCCCTCATAGGTGTTCTTCCAGGGGAGAAGGCGAGGTGTGCAGCTGGAACGTGGGGGCCCCGTCCCTCATGAGACGGGCAAAGGGGGCAGCTCCAATAATCCTAATGTCGAATGTATTTGGGTTGATCAGAGTTGCAAATGCATCAGCTGAAGTGGATACAGCGTGTGTCTGAGACTGGTCCGGGTAGTTCAGCCCTTTGTGTCTGTTCCGAGGAATGTTTGGGAGTCGAGCAGGGGCCTTGCGAGTTGGGACAGGTGTTGGCGGAGCATGGTTGGGGGGCGCAGTGGTCACTTCGGGGGTATGGGGCGCCAGATTGCTCCCTAGGGCCTGGAGGTGCACGGCAGTCGGGGGACGGTCTTCAGGTCCTGGGAAGATCATTGTGAGCATTCTCCAATCAATGTCGGGGTTCATGTTATGTAGCCAGGGTAGTCCCAGGACCATCGGGGTTGACACGTGGAGTCGCGTAACCAGGAAGTCGGAGGTGAACTCATAGCCATTGTCCAGGGTCACGCATCCCAAGTAAGACCTTAGGATGGGGCTGGAGGAGGAGGGGGCACTGTCAAGGTGTTGCAAGTCGAGGGGTCGGTCGAGGGGGTTGTGGGGAAGGTCGAGGGCATTACTAATAAAAACTCCGGTAGCTCCACTGTTGATGAGGGCTGATATTGGTCCTGGGGTGCCATCCAGTCTGGCATTGATGACAAAGGATTGGGATGAGCAAGATTGGAGCCCGGGGGTTGGTGGGGGTTTGTCCAGGGAGCCCTTCGGAGTCGGCCCAGGAGAATGCGGGATATCAAAGGGGAGTTGTTGGTTGTTGGGCGTTGGCTCCTGGGTCAGGCGGAGGGTGAGTTGTCGCCAGTCAATGCGGGGGTTGGTGTCCCGGAGCCACGGAAGCCCCAAGACCAGGGGCGTGGAGGAGTGTAGTTTGGTAATTAACATCTGGAGGTTGTGAGTCTGTCCGTTGGCAAAAGTAATGGGCATATGCACGAAATGAGTGACGTCCCCCACCATAGAGGCATCCCTGTTAAAGAGGCAGAGCCGCACCAGGACCGGGAGTCATTGAGCGGGTCCTGAGGTATGGGTAGACCATGTTTCGTCAATGAAATTGTTGGTGGCACCACTGTCGACAAGGGTGTTGAGGGGAGTTCTGGTGGGAGTGAGGCAGGTTTTGAGGAGGAGGGAGTGCAAAGAGTGAGAGGGTAGGTAAGCTGTGAGGGTGTCCTGTGCGAGTGTCATGGAACAGAGATGCAAGACCAGGGTGGAGAAGATGTCAGGGTTGATTCTGCGATTTAGGGCATCTTCCGGGTCTAAATTGCTGGGTCATTTTCCGAATATTCATAGGTGGCATCCTCCCCTTCGAAGGTCCAGGTGGCGCATCCCATAACCTGTCATTGGGGACACTCGGAGATGAAGTAGTCTTTCTCACCACAGAGTATGCAAACCCCCTCCCTCCTCCGTTGTTCCTGTACATCCTTCGGAACCTCAATCCAAAGTCATCCCTTTTTTGGGAGCCAGTTGGCCTTGAGGGCCTCTTTGTCCCATTCATTGGTGAAGTCAGAACCCTCAGAGTCCTCCGGGGGTTCCTTGGGGCTTAGCAGGTCACCCAGGTTATTGGTGGCCACGGTGGTGTTGAGTTGGGCCTGGGGGTGGGTGCCACTGCTAGGATTAGCATTGGGTGGTCCGCGACTCACCGGGGGTCTGCTGCCAGGGAATGTAAGGGGGTCCTTGCTTTAGGTTTGGGGGTTGGGGTTTCTGCCAGAGGACCACGGAGTTCCTCCCCTGGGGTTCTAGGGGGCTTGGGAGTTTGAGTACTTGCTGCAATCCTTCTAATATCATTGGTCGATTTGCATGACAAGGGCCTTGTATCTGTCGTAGGAGGGTTGTTTTGGGGCGAGTCAGAGGATGTCCTTGATACGCTGTGGCAATGCGCGGTGGAGGGCATACTGGAGGGCGCTGTAGTTCCAACCTGTCTCGTAAGCCTCCTTTTCGAAACGTATGATGAAGGTGGTGAAGTGTTCTTTAGAGTGCATCCAGAGGTTGAAGAGGTTGTCCTTGGCCTTAGCCATGGTGTCATAGATCCCAAACTTCCTGGAGAACTCATCGACAAAGGTTTGCCAGTGAGAGAGTGCTGGGTTATTAGAGTCAAACTGGATGAGGGTGGTGTAGTGGTCGAAGGCGATCCCCTGGAGATACGAGGTGGCGAAGGCTACCCAGAAGCTGTTGACCTGGAAGGTGAGTGGCTTTGCCTGAAACGTATTAAGACATTGAGTGAGGAATGTATGCCATTTCCGGGGGTCTCGGCCTGTGAATGCATTGGGTTTTTGAATGTCCAGATGCCCTTCATGGGCGAGGGCATTGCGAATGTCGTCAGGGCTGGTGCCGTTGCAGGGAGGGGGGCCAGTGTTGTAGTACTAGTAGTAGTGGTTACCCCCCCCTCCGTGTGGAGGAAAGGTGCCGAGGGTGGGGCCCCATCCACTAGGAGGGCCTCCTCCGGGCAGCTCACCTGGGGGTCCATGCCCGGGAGGTCCATTGTCCCAAGGGGGTTTATTCTGACCAGGGGGAGGTCCTGGTCTCCATACAGGTGGCGGCAGAGGGGGCCGGTGTAAGCTCGGCGGTGTTGGGTTGGGTTGAGGAGGGCCAGGTGCCAGGTTGGGTGGAGGGCATTCGGTTCGGGAGAGTTGCGCTTGCACTGGAGGTCATGAGGGGTTCCACAGGTCGAAGTGAGGCGGCGGGTTGTGGCGGAAGCTGGTTTCCGGAGGGGCCGAGGTGGACATGGGGGGCTGTGCTGGAATAGTTATGGGCATGGGCGTAGGGTTTCCTTCGTTGTTGCCATGCATGGGCTTGTCAATGTAGCATAGCATGTCGTCCATGCTGGTGGTATCCACCCAGGGTCTACCAGGGCTCGCCAGGGGCAGGGGTCGGGTACTGTCCATTTGCAGGAGTGGCTCCAGGGGTCTCTGGGGCTGTCCCCAGGTCTCGAAAGTGCTAAGGATGGAGTTAGCCCTATGGCAAATCGACAAACCTACTATGCAGGCGGCAGGCTAGTCAAATAGTCCTCCCGCTGGATTGAGGGACCACAGTATGGCCAAGGCATTTTGTCATTCCTCTCATTATCATTGCCCCAGAGTGGGGGCAGTGGGGGCTGCCAGGACTGGTTCTGGGGGTTCCCGTTGGATGTGAATTGAGTGTCCCGGATCTGTGGGGTCATTGAGGAGTTGGGGAGAGGGAGACGCGTGGACTTCATCGAGTAATTGATGCAATTCTTTGTGGAGGATTGTATTGCATTGATACATTACCATAGTCTGTTCCAGGAGTTCCCCTCATGTGAGGCAATCCCAAATTTGACCAAGCAATGGGCCCATTCCTCTGGAGTGCCCACAAAGTCATTGTGTCTGAAATCTGTGAGTAGTGCCCTTGCCTGCCTCGCGAAATCCTCCAGCGAGATCCGGAGCAAGCATAGTACTTTGTCCCATTGCTGTTTGTACTCCTCGAGGTGTCATCGTCCTACGGGCGAGGGAGGGGTCCTAGCAGGTGGGGCGGCAGTTGGGTAGTGTTGAGGGGGGTAGTCATGGTTGGG
>QLON01000934.1:0-24986 GCA_003313675.1 Termitomyces heimii
ACAATAAAAAAATACTAATCATTTTTCATACATAAGCTCTTCTAGCTAAGGCCTCAAATAGATTACTACACCCATACTACTTTCTCATACTTAAATTATTCCTCACATAAGTAAAATGCCTAACTGAATTAGAAGTGGTAGCAATAAAGGAAGCAATGATTTTCTTCTCCACTTACACTTCTTAGAGTAGGGCTATACTGATCTTTAATCACTATAATGAGTCATACAGCTTTATAAAGCATACAAGCTCCTCACCATAACTATAACAAGCTATATGGCTTTATAAAGTATATAAGCTCCTCATTACAGCTTAGTGATAATGAAGTCTAATAAGACAATTAGGCCACCAAAAATTCTGGGACTATATAATGCTTTCCTCAAGTATATAATTTACTCTAGAAATAATAAGAAAGCATATGCCATATTATTATAAACAGAAAGCCAAAATGCTTATTATTCCAAGGTATGTTTTAACTATATGCCTGAAGAAACTACTGCAGCTAACTTTCTATAAAGATAATAATTAGATTTTCATCAACTTCTATTTTTAATCCACCTAAAAAAGGCAGAATCTGATGCAGGAATCTCACTGGAGGGCCCAATGAAAGCTAAATTGGGTGTGGAGATACTATTGAGGAACTGCCAAGATCAATTCTATTTTTAACTTCATCAAGTGCTAGAGATTAACAATTATGCCTGGCTATTTCCACCAAAGAGAATTACTTAACTGCTAAAGGCATAATATAGTTTAATATGTAACAAGAATGAGGAGTGAATTGCATTCTCTTTACTAAGGTATGAGGAGATTGCAAAAGGCTGGAAGTGGTGCTGGTCAATAAGAATATAAGCATGGCATTTTTTTAAAGCCAGGGTTAGCCATGCCTGAAAATAAATAATGCATTAGATTCTCTTATTAGTATAATCATTTATATATTGATTCTTCCTTAAGTAAAAAAGTGATTAAAGAATTTCACTTACTCTAATAAAACTTCCATCTCTGCTTTTTATCCCTCCCAAAGTAAAGCTTTGCTCAGCTAGTGAATTACTTGCCAGAGGGCTAAGCTAAGGTCCAATAGTGAAAAAAGTCACTTTTATAAATATGCTTAATAACATTGTCAGTGTGCAAAGAGTAATATTAAGGCTTGTATTACTTTTTATTAGTCTTTTTTTGAGACTATAAGTAAAATCTAGTGCTTTTTATATAACCAACAGTTAAAATAATGAATTTTCTATAATTAACAGCTCTAGCATTAAGGAAGGTTATAGTGTAAAGTGAAAAATCATGGATTTAGAAATGGTGAATTCTTTTCTGCTTCATAATTTTCTCACTCTCCTCATTATGAGTGACAACTATAAAACTACAAAAATTAGATTAATGATCTTCTGACTTCTTTTTACATTATTGGCAGTTTTTAAAAATTATTGCTTCTATATATGTTGACTTGCTATAACCAATTTTTTCTTATATAAATCATTGTTAGCTTAGAGGGGGTGTAAATGTTTTTGCTATTATTATAATGCCTAGCTTATTCAAATTTAAAATACTACAAGTGCATGAAGAAGGATATAGCTGCTGTGACTCTTTTATAAGTGCCTTCACCCACAACTAGACATAGTATATAACTAGAAAAATGTATTTTTCCATATCAAGTCAGCCCATCATCAATGCAAAATGCTACTTATAACTAGATATAGTATATAACTAGAAAAATGTATTCATCCATCTTTCTCTATATTAAGTCAATTTATTACTAGCATAAAAAATTTATTTTTTCTTTATCTTTCTTTTTGCATTAATTTTTTAGTATAAAGCATTCAAGGCAGCACATATTTCATGCAGTATAGAGGACATATACTCTCTATTTAATTTGAAGAGTGCATATTCTGTAGATTTTTAATATAGTTGCATTGATTGCAAACTTAGTTATTAGGCACTAATTTATCTAATTTACAATACCTATTATAATGATTCAGATATGGAGAATGTAAATTACTAGCTCTCCTTGGCAGTTATCTGTCACTATTATACTTTTAGACTCCTGCCTAAAATGCAGGTAATCATCAAGATTATTAGTAACTTCAAGTAATAAGAAATTGCTAGCATACTTTCAAGCCACTTTTTGATGAAAGTTATTATCTTGTAAACAGTAAGGCTTGAATATGAGTATATTACTTTTTAACAGGTCTACTAATGTCAAAATATAATTCAGAAAGTCTAATTATCAGTCCTTATTACTCTAGCAGCTATATTCCATTTTTGACACTGCTCTTGAAAGTAGTGGCTTCACCTTTGCTCAATTTCATGCATAACACATAGTTTGATTACATACTCCTTAATCTTTTAGTACTAATAAATTAGTAGGTCTTCTTCTTCAAGATTAATGTGGCAGTCTGCCTGCATATACTGATAATGCTCATAGGCCTCTTTAGTCATATGTGTTCTCAAAGTAGCATAACAAACAATTTGCAACTTTGTTAAGTTCACTCTTAATATATATAATATTAAATTAATATTGCAATATATAATCAATTTACTCCTGCTATTATGGCAAAAAATTTATTTAAGTTTTAAAAAACTCAAGCACCTTGTAATCTATAATAATATAAATGAGATATCTCATCAGTTTGTTTTCTCACTTGAGAAAAGCCTTAAAAATTGCTAAAGTCTAGTTTATGCATTATATAATTTTGCTATATAGTGGTAAATTTCTTTAATATAAACTTTATAGAGTAACATATCTGCCAGCTATTTTTCTGACTATATATAACCCTTATACTTATCTTAGATGCATTGCAGATCAGTCAAATAGGCTCATACTACTTTAAGTTAATATATCAAATAACTAGGACTTTTGAGTATATATACTTCACCATCTCAAAGCACTGTTAGTGCAATAAATGCCAATTGAACTGTAACTTATTCTGCATCATTATTATCAATAGCTTGTATATACTATTATATTAGGCAAAAAGCTCAAAATATAGTTGATAAAGCTAACAAACTTCTATATATCAATATAATTCTATAGTATATGCCACTCTTATATACAATCAAGTTTATCTTAATCTGGGTAAAGACCCCATTTATTGATGATATAGTCAAGGCAATCAACTCTGTGCATATATTAATATATTAGTCTCAAACTGTAAGACATGACAAAGCTATTAATGAAATTATTAAAAAGTCTGAATCAAAATAGACTTCTGCTGAAAACTGTAGGCAAATAACATAGCCTGAACTGCCTTAAACATTTCTCTCTAAACTATGTCAAATTAGCCTTATTAATGGCTTACATGCTAAAAAATCAGCTTATCAGTATTTTGATCTAATGCACACTCAAATCTATTATGTGACCATGGTTATGTGACTATGCTCAGATTTTAGAGATTAGGTAATTTATCTTATATAAATATTAAGCATTCTCAATAGAGCTGTTAATTGATGCACTAATAACAAATCAAGGCAATTACTACAGATCTGATGGAATCTGATGGCATCAATTGATAAGATAATCTACTGCTAAATGGGGTTGTAACTATGCAAGGCCATTAATTTAGCATTACACCTTAATAATAAAATAATTATATTTTAGTAGGAATATATATAAATCTCTATATATTGAGTATTGTTTTTGCTTGATGAATCTGCACACAATAAAAGCTGTTCAAAGACATTTTATAGTGAACTGATAAAGGAATCAGATGCCACCTATGAATATTCGGAAAATGACCTAGCGATTTAGATTCAGAAGACACCCTAAATCACAGAATTAACCCCAACATCTTCTCCACCCTGGTCCCACATCTCTGTTCCATGACACTCGTGCAAGACATCATCACGGCTTACCTATCCTCCCACTCTTCACACTCCCTCCTCCTCAACACCTGCCTCACCCCCTTCGGAACCCTCCCTCCTCCTCAACACCTGCCTCACCCCCTCCGGAACCCTCCTTAACACCTTTGTTGACAGTGGTGCCACAGACAATTTCATTGACAAAACATGGTCTACTCTCACCCTGGAACCCACTCAATGACTTCCAGTCCTAGTGTGGCTCTGCCTTTTCGATGGAAACACCTCTATGGTGGGGGACATCACTCACTTCATGCGTATGCCCGTTACTTTTGCCAATGAACAGACTCATACCCTCCAGATGTTGATTACCAAACTACACTCCTCCACACCCCTAGTCTTGGGGCTTCTGTGGCTCCAGGACACCAACCCTCACATTGACTGGTGATATCTCACCCTCCACCTGACCCGGAAGTCAATGCCCGATAACTAGCAACTCCCCTTCAATATCCCACACTTTCCAGAACCAACCCTGAGGAACTCCCTGGATGGACCCCCACCACCCCCCAGGCTCCAGTCTTGCTTGTCCCAATCCTTTATCATCAATGCAGTGCCCAAGGACCAATATTGGCCCTCATTGATAGTGGAGCTACTGGAGTTTTCATTAGTAACACTCTCAACCTACTAACTTCTGGGCTTGCAATGCCTTGACAGCGCCCCCTCCTCCTCTGGCCCCATCTTTAAGTCTTACTTGGGATGCATAATCCTGGACAATAGCTATAAGTTTACCTCCAACTTCCTAGTTATGTAACTCCACAAGTTAACCCTAATGGTGCTGGAACTACCCTGGCTATGTGACACGGACCCCGACATTGATTGGAGAATGCTCACAATGACCTTCTCAGGACTCAAAGACCGCCCTCTGACCACCATGCACCTCCAGGCCCTAGGAAGCGATCCAATGCCTCACACTCCTGAAGCAGCTGCCACGCCCCCCAGCCATACTTCACCAACACCCATCCAAACTCGCAAGGCCCCTGCTCAACCCCCAAACATTCCTTAAAATAGACACAAAGGGCCAAACTACCTGAACTGGTCCCAGACACATGCCATACTTGCTTCAGCCAATGCATCCACAACTCCAATCGACCCAAATACATTCGACATTAGGATTATTGGAGCTGCCCCCTTCGTCTGTCTGGGTTGTCCCATGGTCCTACTCATCCGTCAGGCAACCCAGGCTGGGACTAGCAGTTGCAAGGGCCGTGGGGGGCACCTGGACAAAGGAAAGAGATGGGCATTACCCAGTCCCTCCCTGAGGCCTTCTAAGAGGCTGCCCACAGAGATCCCATCCTCGGCTTTGCCAGCGTGCCTCTCTTTGGCAACCTTTTCCCCTTTATCTGGGTGGCCGCTGGGCATCAAGGCAAGGGGGAGGAGGGAGAAGCATGAGGAGAGGGCAAGGGAGGAGGCGGCATGCTGGAGGGGGCTGGAGGGGGATTACGAGGCAGCTATCTCAGAGCTGAGAGAGGTGAGGGTCAGTGTTTAGGTGGGGCTCCCGGGTCTGGATTCATTGAGTCTGGGGCTGGTCAAGGCCCTGCATGAGGATGCGGTCATTGGGCATATGGCCTCCCTTAATGAGTAATGCCTTCTTGTGATTGAGTCAGTACTGATGTCTCCAGGTTGGGCCTGGGAGGATTGCTAGCTCCTGAATGGGGCTGCTGCGGTGCTCTCGTCCCTGTGGGAGGGGTTGCTAACAGAGGCAAGGAATCCCAGGGTGGAGTGCAGCCTGGACCTGCTGGGGAGACTGGTGATGGCTCACCACCAGAGGAATGTCCCAGCTCCAGAGTCATGGTTGGAGTAGATCCTGGACACTCTGGCACCTACTGTCCCAGTTCCATGCCACATCCTTGCATGTGAGCTAGTTGAGGGGTTTCATGATACTGGAGTAGTTATCTATAAACCTCTGGTAGAAATTAGTGAAACCCAAGAAGGACTGTACTTTCTTGACATTCTGGGGTTGTGGCCAGTTGACAATGGCCTCGACCTTGTGGGGGTCTATGCAAACACCCTCTGGAAATATGATAATGCCAAGATACTCAACCTCTTCCATGTGGAATAAACACTTTTCAGATTTGGTGTGGAGATTGTGCTCCCGGAGGCATCCCAGGACCTACCAGATATACTTCCGGTGGTCCTCCTTTGAGTTGGAGTATATGAGGATGTCATTCAGGTAGATAATCATGAAAATGTCACTCATGTCATGGAAGATGTCATTCATGAAGTATTGGAATGTAGTAGGGGAGTTAGTCATTCCAAAGGGCATTACAAGGTATTCAAACAGACCATACCACATGCAAAACGTGGTTTTCCACTCATGTCCCAGAGCAATGTGGATATTGTTGTAGCCAGAGCAGAGGTCAATTTTTATATAAACCTTGGCACTGCAGAGTCGGTCAACCAGATCGCTGATGAGTGGAAGTGGGTAGTGGTTTTTCTTAGTAATCTTATTAAGTCCCTGGTAGTCAACACAAAGTCAGAGTGAACTATCCTTCTTCTTGGTGAATAGAATTGGGGCTCCAGCAGCAGAGGTAGAGGGTCAGATGAATCTCTTTCTGAGCATCTCATCAAGGTAGTCCTTGAGGGCCCAGAGTTCAACTTCTGACATATTGTAGACCTTGCTGAAAGGGGAAGTGGTCCCTTCCTTGAGGTTAATTGTATGGTCATAGGGGTGGTGAGGAGGAATTTCTTTAGCATCACCTTTGGAGAATATGTCAGCAAATTTGTAATACTCCGGGGGAACTACTTCTTGAAAAATCTGTTCCTTGGTTTTCTTTTCCAGGGGGATAGCATCCCCTTGTAGGTGTTCTTCCAGGGAAGAAGGCAAAGTATGCAGCTGAAATGTGGGGGCCCCATTCCTCATGCAACCCCCCACCCAGATGGCTCTCTGGCCCTCCAAACTTCCACTAAATGCCTCTGCGGGCACCTTCTCCACTGGCTCCACCACCCAGTCCCACTCCTTGACTCCCATCCTCCGGGTGATTCCTCCCAGCAGCCACCCTTGCTTCCGAGAAATGCAGTGCACCCTCCATAGTGCCGACACAGAACACTGCTCATAGTTGAGGTGGCACACCTCACACATGGCTGTATTCCAGCAGGACGAGGGGCTCGAGACTTCAAACAAGCAGGGGACTCATTGCTGGGTGCAGTGCTTGCACTGCACCAAAATCAGCAAAGAGACATGAAGTAGGAGACTACTTACTGGGCCATTGCTCACACACCAGGCATGAGCAGGCAGACTCCAGAGCCTTTCCAGGGCCTCCCTAAATTGCTCCTGCATTACACTTGCCTATGCAATACAATGGCTCTCCAGGACCTCTGAAACAGCCCCTATTGCTATCCCGGAATGACAAAAGCAGGGGGCAGACAGCCAAGGGTGGGAAGGGGGTTGCGGGCAGGGAGGGGGGACAGTCTTCCATGCAAAGATAGGCATGGGGCAATTTGGATGGGGCTCTGGAAGGACACCGGGGCCTACATTGGGAGCAGGCTCTGGGGGCTGGCTGGAACCCACCTCTGAGGCAGGATTATTGCATTGCTCTGGAAAAGGAAGGTCAGTCATAACAAATAAACAATGCGGTAACACTCACGTTGAGTGAGCATGGCCACACATATGCAGTATCGCGCATCCCGGGCCTCCCATGCAATTAGAGGAGCCACTTTGTTAGTAGCTGGGGGCATTGGGGAATGCATCAGCATACATGACATAGTTGAATAAATAGTAAAAAATTTTTTTTGAATATGTGGCAGATCAGGTGCTAGATCTCATGATTGGACCCCAGACCAAACCACTGGTTACACATGCCTCAGAGGGTCTCAGCACTGAGGGGAGAATGATGTCATGACCCCCTCCGGAGTCCCCTGGGACAGCCCCAGAACCCCACCTGGAACTCTCTTTCGTCAACCCCGCAACACACCCTGCCCCACCAATACCGCCATCAACTTGCATCACAACTACCATCAACTAATCCCCCCAGGAACCTTGCATTATGGACCCTGGAATCAACTACCAGCAACAATTAGATTGCATAGCCCACTCCCAGCCATCACACATTATGACTCCCTCTGTGCCAATTGATTGCATGCCCCACACACATGATCCAAGTATATAGTCCCGGCTCACTACTCAATGTCTTCCGGAACCCATCCCAAACTCCCTGGAACCCTGAGACCTGATTCTGTAGTACTTATAATGTAGTTCTCCATTGTACTTGCTAGTCTTGATATTACCTGAATTGTTATGTGCCCTTTTGTTTGACTGGTACATGTTAACTGGCATGCTTTAACTGGCATGCCTAAATAATAGCATGCTCTAAGTTCAGTATGCACTTTGTAACTTATAATTTGTTAACTAGGTCTCATCTTAAAACCTCCAGTTCCAACTTGACCCCCCTCTGATCTCCAACCTCCTACAAAAACACTCAAAGCCCCAGGTCAAGTTTCATCCTCTGGGACCAACCCCCCCTGTCTACATCTTGAACCCCAGAGCCTTAGCCCTGGAGCTCCAGACACCTGAGTATCTGTAGATCAAGTCTACCTTATAAGGGCATTGCTTTCCTGAAAAGCCCCCAACTCAGCGGAATCTAACAATATGCAATACTGCTCATCAAAATCAATTCATGGCCTTTTTAGCCAAAAACTTCAGCAAAATGAAAATTTGCTTTACTATTGCACATCTGTTAATATACTGCATAATTGTGCAGTGACTCTACTATGAGTACACATAGTAGCATAAGCATTTTACTCTCTACTTTGCAAGCTATATTAGCTTGCTCAAGCATACTAGAGCAGCCCATCCTAGTTTCACAGATATATGCATGAGGAAGTTCTTTTCTCAATTCATTAGCTACTAGAGTCTAAAACTCACCTTTTATATTTACTTTAGACACTTCCTATGCTCATGCCAGAACCTCAATTAGCTCTAATCTGACTTGTTGATTGCAGTGGAAGAAGCATTTTCCTAACATCTGGCTTTAGGAGGTTGATTTTTCTAACTGCCTTGCAGCCTTGGATTGCAAGTACAATTAGAGCTCTAATAGCATTACATAAAGAATAAGCTCAGTATATTTTATGCTAGATATATGGAGCACATTATGCCTTTGTCAACTGAATGCTACTATATGTGCTACAGCATAGTACTTTAATTATGCTTATATAGTAAATTTCTTCACTTTTAGGTGCAATTCCCAAAATAGTCATAATTGCACAATGTGTGCAGTCTTCAACTGCTGATCTTCAGCCTCAACATCATCATATGTTGACAAATCTCCTTTAGTTAGCCAATAACCTAACTAATTATTTTTTCACCAAGCACTTTAGAAGCCTCTATTTTTGAAGCTGCAAGCTTTTCTGGCACCTCTTTAAGGGCAAGTTCTGCTCTTCTCATAGTAGCTAGGCCTAATGAGGCTTGCTTGACTCTGCTATTCTGCTTTGGGAGCATATATACTCTATGCCTTATAAGAAGTTTGCTAGTTATTATAGTATTTACTGTACTATGCAATTATCTCACCTCATTTGTGGATCCTTTGGATATGAGTCAATTGGATTGTTATAGTCCTCTCTGTGATTATATAATAGAAGGAGTTAATTTTGCTAGCATTATATCTTATAGCCAATGCTGGTCCTTTAGGTTAAACACTTTTATTCTTGCCCACCCATTCTGCATTAGTATCTTGATCTTAATCACATACCTTAGGCTAGCCTTGACCTGCTTTTAATGATTATTTAAATATATAAATAAAATCAAATAATTACACAAGCACTCTACTTCATTACATAGTACTATTACTACTAAAATCAGCAAGTGTTTTAATCATCATTGAGCATGCCAATGATTAATAAAACTTGGTATAAAGTAGCTCAAGATTAGTGGCAGCTTATGGAGCTAAAGTAAGAATCCACATCTAGCTCTAGCACTAATTCTATACTCTGCTCCTATATATATTAATGTGAAATTAAGTTATCTGAATGAGTCTAAATAGAGGCAATCACAAATGAACTAGCTTTTACTAAGTTCTAAAGCTAAATTACACTTTACAAAATACTTTTATGAAATATATAGGTGAGTAATAGATTTACATTAAAAGAAGGTTCATAAAGAATACCAAACTATTAACCTGGAGTATACTATTGCCTTGTGCCTAAATTATCTACTCCCTGGAGATTTTGAGCATGAGCAATCAGCAATCTGCTGAATATTACAGATTTCTTCTCTATTTATATTACTTCTCCCCTTTATGATGCATAATATTTTTTAGTTATTCTAGACTATTTTCTAACTATTGGGCCTCTATTTTCCAATCCCAAAAGACTTGGTATAAATTTTTCTAGCCAAGATAGGGTCTTTCAATGTTTTTAGTGTTTCAATTCTGTAAATCATTGATATCTCCTTTAGTTCTTTACAAAATTCCTCTAAGCCTTTTTATTAGGTGCAGATTAATTAGACTTATTCAGCAATACCAAACACAATAGGGTTTGGTAATTGTCTCATTGAAATATAAGCATTTTCCCAAAGCTTGCTCAATTTTTCTCAACAATTAAATTTAGCCTTTCTCATCAAATTAGTGATTCCATTATCAGTTCACTACAGAATGTCTTTAAACAACTTTTATTGTGTGCAGATCAATTAGGCACTCAAAGCAATACTCAATATGTAAGGGTTTACATGTATTTCTGCTGAGATATGCTTATTCTATTATCAAGGTGTGATGCTTTTCTTAAGATAAATCATTTGATCTCCAAAAACCTGAGCATAGATCACATGATTACAGTTACATGATTAATTTGGATATGCATTACATCAAAATACTGATAAGCTAATTTTTCAACATCTAAGCCATTAATAAGGCTGATCTAACATGATATAGAGAAGGCTTTTTAAGATGGTTCTAGCTATGTCATTTGCCTACAGTTTCTAGCAGAACTGCTTATAATTTCCAGTAAGAGTCTGTTTTATTTAGACTTTTTGATGATTAATAGCTTTGTCTTATCTTATTGTTAAAATAGACATATTAATATCTATATTAGGAGCTCCTCCAACCTTTCATTTATAACCACTTCCTCCTGGAGTCCTTATAAATGTTGATTCCTCTTGTCAATACTCTGCTATGCCTCTACTTTGCCACTAATGTGGGAAGCCTAGTCATTTTGCATGCTACTGTCTATAAAGATTAGAGATCCATTACCTTTCCACTTCTGATAGGAAGAGCTTCTTCTACAGCTTTTAGCTGCAAAAGATACCTTTGGTAATTCTTCACTTAATGTGCTAATAGTAAAAATCTCACCTATAAAGTTATTAAACACTCTAGCTTTGGTTTTGAACTCTGAAGAGAGTTTTAATCAAGCAAGCAATGAGTGAATTATATGCCTTTGTCACTCAGTGCCAATCTATTTACCTGTTTATCCATAGAATCTACTAATATAACTTCTGATGTAGATGATTTACTGGCTAAGACAATAAGCATTCTCTTTAATATACAGAATACCTCCTCAGCTAAAGGTCCAAATAAAGCCTCCTCTTCTTCTTCACCTCTGCATCTGCATATTCCAGCATGGGAATGATGCTTTTTCCACCAATATGTTGTGGCTATGGATGCATAGTAACAACTATATTGCCACTTACAACTGCTTAGCAAGCCATGGACAATATTTTTCAATTATACTATAACAGTTCTCCAAGCATTCTATACTCTTCCAAGTGTGAGTACTCAGCCATTTTATCACTTCATTTAGCTAGAGGTTGATACTTTAGTGCCACCATCACCAGTGGTTGCCCACTATCTTTTGATATTCTAGGAGCATCTTTTAGTTTATCAAGTGAATTGCCTAATATTATTGCATTGATAGATCTTCTTTTCAATTCAAAAATCTATTATGCATAGCTGTTTGCAAATTTTTATATACATGTATAAGATAAGATTAAGACTGCTTAGTTAATTGCTAAATAGTCACATAATGACTATTTATATATTTGTTATATGCCAAGAAATAAAAATTATAAAGTGATAATTATAGTATAATAAAATAAAGCATGTCAGTGCTATTATTATTATAAATTATCTATAGAGAAGATTTGTCTGGAAATATATTTCAGTATACAATGGTACTGTGTCAGAATAATGTTTATTCACTAATTAATTGTAGCATTCAGCTTCATATTAGGATTAGACAGCATTCTTTGAATATACCTTCCATCTAAAATTGACTCCACTGCTTAAGGCACTATTTACTACTGGGTAAACTAACCTTAGGCATTAGGACTCTAAGTTGCATATTATTTTCTTAGATTCTTTATTTAATGCTAATGAGTTGTAGTATTGTACTATTGGATTGCTACAGATTACTAATCCTACCAATATGATTTTTGGGGCTTGCTTTATCAATATGAATTTAGTGCATTCTAACACATTTACATTCATAGATTTGCTGTTTCTAGTTGCTGATATCTCTTTTAGTACATGTAATAATACTATCTCTTCTATGTCATTTCACTTTTTGGTAGAGTAGTGGCATTTATTTCTGTGACATTATCTTTTTTAATTCATTATTAACTTCAACTGACAATCCTAATAAATTTTTAACTATGAATTTTATTAGAGTGTCAAAAATTTTATTTACAGCTTCTTTTATATATTGCTTAGTTTAGATGGATGCTCTATTAATATAAGCAAGCCTTTTCTTTGTAAGTAGCACAGTTAGATTTACTTTTTATTTTTTCTTATAATCCAACCTTGTTATACTTTCTAGAGAGGTCCTCTGGAATGTTTGCAACTTGAGCCTATATCTTATAAGGCTGCTTCTCCTTTAGACTGCTTAGAAACCTGAAGGGCTCTAAGCACACATATTGATATACTACACTTCAAAGTTTCATAAGTTTTCTTTACTCTTATTCTGTGTTGTCAATTCTAGTTTCACTGAATTTTGATGTAATTCTTTTATCTAGGCTTGATTAATTGCTAATCTACTCTTGCACCTGCATATGCAATGCTTTTACCTCTTCTATATAGAATTGAAATTGCACTTCTGGCATACTTTGGAAAATTACTTGCTTTTTTGCTAAAACTATATTTCAAAGTGCTATGTTTCTATTTCTTTGAATCATAGTTTTATCTAGCCATACTATTCTGCCATACTGAATTACAATCCTTCCTAGTCTTATATCTTTTTCTTTTACTAGACATTTGCCTACTAAGTAACTAGGGCAACTGCATTAGTAACAATTCCACCCTCTTTTTCTTGAACTACTTATCTTTCAACTCCTTGAGCATTGACTCAGTCATTTTTTCCACAAGGCACCAGGCCTAAATGGCATCTTCAACACTGTCTTGAAGAAATTTGCTTGTAAGAGTGACCTTTAAAGGCTGTGGCAGTTACATAGCTGGCAGAGGGATCTAGAGTTGTATTAATATAATATAGATATAAATAATAAGTTCATCTCCTTCTTTAATTCTAATGTTATTAAAGCCCCATCTTACATTAATTTTGGAGAATATTCACACATATTGTAACTTTGCTATAATTTCAGATATTAAAGGCAGTGGATATGTGTTTTTTATAGTAATGGTATTTAATTTACAGTAATCTTGCACAGGTTGGAGTTTTACATCCTTTTTTTTGACAAAGAAGAATCCTGACCCCCAAGGTGATTTTGAGTCTTGGATGCAACCACTCTTTAAATTTTCCTCTAGAAATTCATTCAATTCCTTTTACTTGAGTGGACTTAGTGGATAAATCTTTGCAGCCTTGGCTGATTTAGCATCTGGTGCAATTCAATGGCATGAATTAAGGTTGTCTCACCATTCATGCTCACCAAAAGACTTGTCAAAATCAAAAAACAAGGGCAGATACTAGTCAGTGAATTTATTACAATTTGTTCAAAGTGGGTATTCTCTGGTAGGTTCTGGTCAAATCAGATGACTAGTTATGAACAGCATCAAGCGCACATTCATGTGATAAATGACACTAATGATGGAAAATAAGTATATGTATATGTGGACAATTATAGTCCATTATAACTGGGCATGTAATAGCAATAGATAGACTGGTGAGGGTATTATAATCAGAGCATGTTAGATGAACTGTTACTTGATCATAGTTTCATCATGAGAGTCCTGGTTCTTTTTTCAGCTGGCATGTTTTTAATTTGACAGGCATAGTAAGTAATGTGAATATGAAATGTACTTGACTTCAAAAGAGCATTTGTTGCACATGTGAGAAATCTTGTCACCTATAGCCTAGTCAAAAGCCAGTGCTCTTAATGCAGTTGAGATATGCTGAATTAAAGTGGGGCCTTTGGGGTTTGTACCTTTTGGTGCACCTATCTGTGTCAATCCCAGTGATATCTGTATTGTAGTAGAGTAAGGTCAATTCACTATTGGCCTTAAGTTTTTGAGTGGTGATGTCAACATATCATCTGTAGGGAAGTAAGACATACAGTTCTCAGGTGTTCTTTTTTATAGTGAGGAGGCCAGGTTCAGATACCTAACCAATCAACCTGATATTGCAGCAAGTTACATGCAGTGGCTACAAACAGACACTAAATAAGTAGTATTGCAACTAGTGTTATTGTACTTCAGAATGAAGTGTACAATTACACTATGGCAAAAATAATACTAAGATCATGTGCCCTTAAGAAGTGCTTCTCATATATATTTAATACCTAAAGCCATGATTTGTGCTGCAAAGGCACTACTCCTCATGGTAAGGTCCTCTCCTCTAAATAATTCTAACTAAGGAAGGATCTACAAATATAAGTTCCTCCATTAACAAGGTACTAGCACTGGGTACTATTCCTATTAAGGCTTCTGAAGTGTCTCAACTACCTCTACTTGCCAACAGTGATCCTGCTATCAATGCTTCCTCTGAGGTCTTAATGGGCAATGACCCACTCACACTCTGCAAGGTAGGACCATTTAAGCCCTCACTTTTTTCCCTTCCTATCTTTGACATCACTAATTAGGATATAAGTAAGTTTATAGTCTGTGAGGTAGTGTAAGCATGTGTTAAGTTGATACTATAGTGATGTTTGCTTACCCTCAGTTCAATACTCAGTTGACTGAGGGTATTTATAGCATTACTTCATATCATAGAGTCTCTTGAATAGGCACTATACTCAGCTTTCCTTGCCATGTTCCTTGAAGTTCTTAAATTGTTCTATGTACTATATTTTGTTATCAGGGAGTAGTCCATATAGGAAAGTGGTTTTGACATTGATTTGTGCTGCATCCCAGCCTTGAGCTGCCACTAGGTATAGTAGGACTCACCACAACTCCATACATACCATGGGCAAGGTAGTCCTGGTATAATTGTGTTCAGTCATTTCTATACTGACTAAGATATGTTCTACAAACTTACAAGCCTAAATATATATATATTAACATAAACTACAGAACAGGTATATAGATTACAATAATAGTTATTTCTACACCAACTGAGTCTTTGTTGTTAATAAGCACTATTTGCCAAGCTGATGTACACAACCACTAAGAGAAAGGAGGTCTTAGATAATGATTGGGAAGAAAACTCCTTAGAGAAGGACCTCAACCCTGTATCTGATGAGATGCTTTATAAAAAGGCTTGCCTGCAATGAAAAGATTTGCAAGGCTATTCAAGCCAATGAAGATTACATATAAAAGATAAATTCAGTTGAAAACTGAGCCACTATATCTCTAATTACTCCATAGTCATCAGAACTACCTCAGCAGAGGTTGGCTCTACCACTTGGCCTTATTTACTATCTGAGCCACTATAAATGGTGCCCCTATTCTTGCTCTTCCAGCCAACTGTCAGCCTTTTAAGCAGCTGAATCAAAGAATCTTAAACTTTATTAGATGCTTCTGATGATACTTAAGCAGCCAATAGCACTCTTCCAGATAACTGCTCAATGGCAGGTTAATGTGGAGTCTTTGCTATGCTCTCTCTTGTTCTTCTTCCTCATCTTCTATTAGTCCATAATTTGCTTACCTATCTCCTTTAATCTGTCTCCATTAACTTTTCTCTTTTTCTGCATTTTCCTCATTTTCCAATGTCTGCAAGCAGTGGCAACAATGCCTTTGCTATCTCACCCTGTGCTGGCAGTACCATTGCACTAAGCTTACATTATATCACATGTTTATTATCTTCACCTACTATCTCTATTCTATATCCATTGCATTTCATCTTTATTACTTATATTATATTTATTTTTCTCTTGTTATACTACTTGCAGTATTTAATAGTTAGTTGAAATCTTTAACTCCTCTCTCTCTTAGGAAGAGAGAACTGCTCTTAGGAACTATCCCAGGATTAAAGAAATCAAATCTCTTTCCTTACAATATGCATGCACTTTAACTTTTGTACTTGTTCTGAGTGTGCCCATAATTAATATATAAATGAATATATATTTAACTAATTTTAAAGTTTTGATGTAACTAATTTAACTCAAATATCACCCTATTCATTTAGCAGCTTAAAACTAAAAACTACAACAAATTTTCCACTGTTAAGTAACTATGATTTAATATCTACTATATACATTGATACATCTGTCTCAATAATGAGATAAGACAAAGCTATTAATCATCAAAAAGTCTGAATAAAACAGACTTCTGCTAAAAACTATATACAGCTCTGCTAAAATTTGTAAGCAAATGATATAGCCAAAACTGCTTTGAGAAACTCTCTCTAACTCATGTAAATCAGCCTTATTAGTGATGCAAAATTAGATTATCTGAATTAGTCTGAATAGAATCAGGTAATCAAAATGATACTCAATATATAGGGATTTATATGTATTTCTGCTGAGATATGCCCATTTTTATAAGGGCAACCTCTGGAGGCTGTGGCTTAGTCACACAGCTGGCAGAGGGAAATCCAGAGATGTATTAATAAAGATAAAATAGGTACAAATAATGAGGTGCTAACCTAGTAGAGGGAAATTCAAAGAAAATAAGTTTAAGGATTCACTCTGCTTATTAATAGAAAATATTTTGAGGTCAAGTCATATGACTGATGTGACTAATGTCATGGTCATGGTCATGTTATGAGTCACATGGCCACTAGGTCATGGAAGCCATGTGAATTGGATTACTTTTGACAAAGGCTTTATTCAAGCCTTTATCAAAAGTGATTCATTTCTTATAGTTTAGAATTGGCTCCCAACCAATGAGGAAGTTTGTTCCCATGGTCCAGAAAGGTGCTTGATGGTGGGTGAATTAGAGTGAAAAGGCTTGAAAATTAGAAGCTTCCAAATTAGTGATTTCCTGACAATTTTATTATTAAGGTGTAGATGCTTTCCTTAAAATAAGTCACATGATCTTCAGAAACCTGAGCATAGTCACATGATTGATTTGGGTGTGCACTGGATCAAAATACTAATAAGCTGATTTCTCAACTAATAAGGCTAATCTAATATGATATAGAGAGAGCTTTTTAAGGTGGTTCTGGCAATGTCATTTACCTACAGTTTTTAGCAGAAGTCTGTTTTATTCAGACTTTTTAATGATTAATAACTTCATCTTGTCTTATTGTTGAGACAGATGTATTAATATATGGCAAATAATGTATAAATTATAGATAATTTTATTGGAAATAGTTTATCTATTATATTTGATTAAAGTTATTTTCATTATTTACTTATTATTAAACAGGACAGAGTGGATAGTAATACAGAATGGAGTGCTTTCCTCACTTATGCCTGTGCTTACTCCTTCAGTCAACAACTTTTATCTAGCAAATCACCTTATTAAACAATTGGTATACCTTTTAATAAAGTGGCATATCTCTGAAGAATTGCTGTAAAGATATGCCTCCTTTTGTACTCTTTTTTATTTTGCTATTTCCCTTTTCATTATTTAGGATATAAGAAAACTCCTGAAATTATTCTTATAAAAAAGCTCATTTGTACAAAAAATCACATATAAGTTATAACCACTATATTTCTATATGCTATTTATAATTACTGTTTGTAATTTCTTCATTCAAAATAGCTTGCATCCATGCCTATCTTTCCCTCAGCTTGTTCTGACAGGCTGCTGCAGCCCTATTCTTCAATTTATACTTCAAAGTACAAAGTACTAGCTAGCAATCTTTGTAATCCTTTAACTTTGGCCAGTTTTTATTCTTGATTATTTAATACAATTAGTCAAACCTTTCAAATAGTAAGCAGTCACTGCTTTCTGATTGTTTTGCAAAGAATGTTTTAATATTCTTTCTTATCTTTTGGAGCTGAGCTCACATAAGCTCTTTATCAATCTTCTTGGCTTACTCAAAAATTGTTCATTTATAAATTCATTAATATGCATCTCAGAATACTTATTCATATTCTGGGCTCAAACTTTACCAGTCTCTCCATTATATAGCTTTCTTTGCCATCTAGACCTTACTCTTAACTATTTATATACTGTATACTAACATAATGCACAAGTTCTATATCAGTGCCAATTATTTGCCTGCCTTGCCAGTTAGGGTTTTTCTACTCATTTATTTCATTTTATACTTGATCCTTCTTATTATCTCTATTATTATTATTTTCATAAAGGTGGTTCTCATTACCTTTAGTGTTTTGTAAGCCAGTGCCTATTGAAACATAGTGAAAGTAACTATGGCACCAGCCTCTTTACTACATCTATGCTACTTTTTTTTAAAAAAAAGTTACTTTAATTATGCAGCCAGAGCTTTTATAATGAATATTTTTATCAAAGTTTCCTCATCACATTTGTTGCCATCAGCATTGTATGCTATTAGATTGGATATAGAAGATATTGTGAGAGGAACACTTGCAAGTCTAAGCATTCAACCAACTGGCCCAAAAGGGCACAATGTCCAAGCTGTTGAATATGCTGATTGGCTCTATATATAATGTAGTGGTCTTTTTATAGATATAGTCTCTTATTATATCTCATTATTAAATCTCATTTAAAATTATAAAGATCTTTCACACAATCAATCTTTTTTCATCTCTGCAATTATTTAGTGCCTTTTTAAGAATAAAGCCTTTGGCTGAATTTATTACATAATCTTTTTATGAGGATTTAACTGCATGAGTCTTTATTATATATTTGTATTATATCTACTGAACAGGTCCTTATTCCTATTGTCTCTACTAATAGTATGCCATTGATATTCATTAAATCAACTAATACCAGTTTTATAGTCACCTCAAAGGGAGTAAAGGCCTAATCAGATCTGTTGTTTTCAATTGTGATACTGCTTTTATATTTATTAATAGTGAGTCACAAATTGTAAATTGGTATATTCTCCTTTAAGCACTCCATTTCAGATAATGATGGTTATATTCACATATATTCAACAAGCAACTTTGCCTATATTCAAACTTTTTATAAACTAGCTTAAAGTAAGGTCACCACCTTAACTTGCATAAACTCTGAGTCTGCTGCTAGAAACTGCAAATTATGGAGGATCTATTGTTTTCACTATCAGACAGAATATTCAATGTAAATGTAAGAGCAATCTTTAGAGGCTATGGCTCAGTTATATAGCTGGTATTCTAAGGTTAGAGTCATGTAATATCACACTATAATGTTACAGTATGGCATTGTTATGCTGATGTCATGTAAAGTGACTAATGTGACTGATGTCACAGTTATACTTACAAGTCACATGGTCACTAGATCATGGAGCCATGTAAATTAGTTTTTTAGAATCTGGCAAAGGCTCCAAGATTAATAAGGAAGTTTATTTTCACAGTTCAGCCAATAAGGAGTTTAATGATAGCAGCAGAAAGCAGATGAGTTAAGATGAAAAGGCATGGAAATTGGAAGGAAACATGGAGTAAGAGATCTTCAAAAGAGTAGTTCCCTAATAGTAACTGTTTTACTATAATTTTTTTATTTTATATAGCAAGTCATTTTAGATGCAACTTTTTATTCTAATTTCAAATATAATATTATTAATTTCAGATTGAAAAGATAGTGAGCCAGATGTGCACTGGCAGTGTTGTATTACTAGAATAATGTTAATTACCTATTTTGATGTGCAATTATTCTTTTTCTTTTATTTTATAACTGCTTTTTATATAAAGTATTAAGTAAGTAGATTTATTCTTTTTTGAGGTGTTACTATATCACATTCCTTGACATAGCCTGAGTGTATATATATATAACATTATTTGTTCTTATTAGTCATGCTGATCCAGAACTGCTGCATGCTCTATATGGAGAAATGATTAATTTACAGCTGCTGATTGAGGGGAAAGTGAGATTGAGAAATAGAAAAAAGAAGTAGATTGAGAAGGATGAATTAAAGAGAAAATGCACTAATATAATGCTATGTATGTTATCATTATTATAGAATAGACAAAATAAGGACACCATCAAAACAGACAAAACCCTAGTTTCTAGATGGCAGCCCACTCCAATCATGACACTGCTGACAAATGCATGAAGTAACAAAATAGGAGCTACAAGCCAAGCCCAATATAAATGATGCTATCTATCATCTTTGGAAAAATCTTTATTTTTGATTAAATAGCTCTCACTCCTTCATTCAGAGCTCCCAATGATTCCAAGGGATACTCTGAAAAGGCATTGAATGCATCCATAGTGGCAGTATCCTTTTTTCCTCAGTAAATGATATTCCTGGTGGCAATGGCAATAACCAGTAACAAAGGCAATGATACTGATGTTGAAAGCATTGAAGGCAATAATGACCATGACTCAGAGTCTATGATGCATTTGCAAGGTGCTCACACTGTTAAGCATGTAATTGGTAATAGCCACTGCATTTATCATACTGAAATTCTTTGCTTGCAAACAGGTTTTACAAATAGCAATTAGAAGCCTTTAAAGACAAGTTTCAGAATTTTGAAATACTGTTGTTGAAGTTGCAAATAATTCATTCTGACTAGCTTCAAAAATGGATTGTTTAATCTGATAACCACAATATCACTATGTAGATTGCAAAATATCAAATGGGCACTATCCTTAGTCTGATTGTGATTTTGTTAGTACTGTAAATGCATGCCCACAGCTCCAGGTTATTACACATCACTTCTTCAACTAAATTAAAACTCTTCAAAAAGTTTACATCAAGTGCTGATTTCTAGATGATGAAAGTGTAAAGGATGCTCAAAGGCATGTCAAATAAGATTTTGCTTAGAATAGCTAGCAGAAGCATAAGAGACATAGGCAGAGTCAAGTAATTGTAATCTTTCTATATGGATGAGTTGACACTGATATTTCCTGCAGTTGTATCAAGTTTGACTTGCTGTCTATAAAGCAACTTGTAGAACAGGTTTTGGTGACGCCTACTACAAACTCCCATTCGGCCCCATAAGCAATTGGCAGCACAAACGCTACATGTCCGCGCTCTCATTGGTCGAAGATAGCGGAAAAGTAACCATGTCTGAACAATATGATTCCATGTTCCACTATTATCGTACACCCCCGTACCTCACCGCAATGCCCGCGCTGGGGACGTTCCAACTCGGAACGGAGGAAGCTCATATGACATCCACACCGTATTATTCCAACTTCCGTTGTCTTCGCAGGAATGAGAAAAAGAAAGTTGGCTGAGAAGATGCAGGTCCATATTAGAGTCCGCGATCCGCGTCAGTGCCACCAGTGTGCTTAATAGAGCGAAGAGTTTGAAAGCCGCTTTCTTCCAGGCTTCGAGGATATCCGTTGAGAAGATCATCATCCTACTGTGATACATTAATCAGAACTCAGGCCCCCATCTACCATCATGGACAAATTTCCCCGTCACAGTGAAGTGGTTGGACGTATACGTCTCGTAGGCCAAAGCTTTTATGTGATCAGGGGTATTGAGATCGAGTGGTTCCGGACAACGGTTGTTCTCAATGACCTCGAAAGGCGGATTGGATGACACAACATTGACATCCCAAAATGTATACTATGTAGTAATCATATATCCTGAGTGTTCCCGGCAGGTCCAGGCGTAGGACAGCTACATGTGTCCAGGCTGTCAGACCTCACGGCCGACTGGGTTGATGAAGAGTGGAGCGAAAAAAAGCCGGATCAATTCTGTTGCACATCGTAGTCAAGGATATGGAACCGAGTTGGGTGTCGAGTGCTGCACATACATGGGTCTACTCCAAGAGGATCACATAGGCTAATAGAGCGCCGGTGGAAAGAGCATATACATATCGGGTGCCACGGCAATCAGCCATTTCAATCAGAAGCTACGAGACACAAATGATATCGAGGATGACACGGGCAACAAAGTTGGATACCTTTTCTTTATCTTCGAGGCTGACACTAGAGATCGTGGACGGACTTGGCTATCCTATTTGTACATAAGAGCAGCCATCACGATCGCCGTTGTCCATTTCTTCCGGCTTTTGATTTGATGGGCAAGATTACTTACTCCACCAGGTATTATCGATCATTCATAACCATTGACACGCAGTCCAGTCAAAAAAAAAAAAAAAGGAGCTCAGGGCCACTATATCTGAAGTCTTGATGTAGTCGGGAGATACCTACAAGTAGCCGTCTGTCGACTGGTGCGTCCCAGTTACCCACCTTCGTTCCTTCTTGTTCCTTCGCCATGGCTTCTTCCTCCATGTCAAAGACTAGTGTGACGTACGCTGGCGCCTTGCGGTCGATAAATTCTCCGGATGTAAGAGCGGATCTTGACAGCGCGTGTGGGCAGCTTGCCTTGACCATCACCCGTCTCATTCCAAATTTTGATTGCATTGCAATGCAACTTCACACAATCGAATTGGCAGGATCTACACCATCCTTCAAGTCACAATGGAAGTCGCTATTCAAGGTATGTGTTGTCGAGTCGTTGGCTGTGCCGTCATCAAACTAGCCCATCAACAGGACTTTAAAGATCTTCTTTGTAATTTTCGCAATAACGCGAGTTTCATTTCCGGGCGCCTCAAAAGTGAGTCTCCGTGAGTCAATCCAACTACGCTCAACAGTAGCCGTTTGTTCGATAGTGTTTTGTACCATCGTTCTTCCACTGTTGGCGCGCAACTCTTCGTCTACTCGCTCGCATGACGACAAACTTCAAGTCCTTGGTTCATTCATGAGTGTATGTCAACGTTTATATCTCAAGTTCTCGAATGCCAAGTCCATTTGACTTTGTTTAGATTTCTGCAGATTATGCTGCCCTAACGCGTAACCTCGTGCAAAGCGCAATGATATTCAACAACGCACTCAATGCTTTTCACATGGAATTCTTGAAATTTGTTCATCACAGAGCATCTGAAGGTCAGCAAGAGCTGTGTGAGCTTGCGCGCAAGCTTGCTGACCTCGAAAACAATATTCGCCAGTATGTTCTGTATCCGCTAACACAAGCACACGCACACTAACCATGTATTCTGCAATTAGACTCTGTACAGCGGTAATACAATCTCTCTAAGTTTAAAAGCGGAGGTTGACCCTCCATCGGGTAGAACGCGAAATACTCTGGCTCAGACATAACACACTTTGCCTTTTGCGTGTACCGAAATTGTGCGTTGTCGAAAGTAAAATCATCACGGTCAAGAACAAGACATCAACGACTGGTAAGAAATATGGTCTATGATGATGAGCAAGAACTAACAACGTCTATGACAGGTCCTCACCACTCCCGAACTAGTCTCTCTTGGCCGATTATATGAACAACTTGATTGTATGTTGTCTGTATCTACTTTGTACGGATGGACACAAAACTAAAACTTCTATAGTCATCCGAAATGAGGTTGCGCATGCACAGTACACAGCCCAGGTTTGTCATGGCAAGACAGATACATTTACTAGCGCCCAGGCGACAATGTCATCGCTTGTGTTTGATGAAATTATCTCCATTGAGGCAGGCCTGAGTCTTTTCTTGTCCATCTGGTCAAGGCTCCATGCCGACTGCAATGAAATTCTTCATTGGATTCAGAATCCACGAAGCTTATCTGTATGACTCACTTCCATTGATTTGAATTTTGCTTAGCTTCATCACAGGAGACACCTGGTGTGATCATTGGTTTGCTGGATGGAAATAGTACGCTCTATGCCACAGTGGCAGATGCACTTGACACTCTTGTGGTGGGAAGCGATCCGTCCCAACTTGTAACGACGTGATCATACGCCTTGTGCTCCACACGCTTGTTTGGACAGCTTGTTTATCCAGTGTCACATATTTCGTTTGAATTTCGACATGTGGCTGTACTGCGATACTAAATAGATCTTTTTTTTGAGCGCGGAGGCTGGCCCTCGGCGCCTCCTTCCCACCCGCAGTTTCCACCCGCCATTTTATAATAGATCTATTTTCCATTGCAATATAACGCTGATATTTGACTTCCTCTTCATAGCTAGCTCAAGAGATGAAAATGATTGTTTCAAAGCCTAGATGCCCAGGACCTGGACCATCTCAGATCTAGGTGCTCCCTGCTACATCCTTGGCATATCTGTCAAATGAGATGAAGAATAGAGAACAGTTGTGCTATCCCAGATAAGCTTCATCAATTGCATCAATCAGTTATTTGCAGCCCACCCCTTTCCCTCCCCATGAAACCCAGCATAAAGCTCAGGCAACTAAGAAGCTCACTATTGTGAAACTGTCCTGCAGATCTCTAGTTGACTGCCTTTTCCATATACTCTATATTACTATTGCTACCTGACCTTACATCACCTCAGTCCAACAATTCTCACAGTTCCTTGGCATCTACAAGAGGACCCACTAGGACACTGGTATCTGCCTCATACAATACTTGAAGGGCACAAAAGACCTGAAGCAATGCTTTGGTGGCTCATCAATCATACCACAAGGATTCATGGATGCCAACTGGGCTAGCTGCCTGGATATAAGGAGAAGCACTGGCTGATACACATGGTCCCTCAGAACTGGCACCATATTCTTGTAAGGGGAACACTGGATGTCTGTGGAACTCCTTCCACAGAGCCAACAGTGCAAGTGATGAGTGAGAATCAAGTGAGCATGAGGGCAGGCAAGAGTCAATCAAGGGACAAGCAAGGCTAATAGAGGGTTGGATGTCACTAGGGAAGCTTACAGTCAGTTCAGTGGATAGGCCAGAAGAACACTGTTATTGTTCAGTCTGGGGATATTCTATCCACAGGCTGCCTATATATACTACATCAGTGGCTGTGTTATTACTAATACTGTTTACTAATTGGGCCCTGGTATATAATGGAGTATGACTAACAATAATCAATGCTGAGTAAGGTCCATGCATATGACTCATCAAGGC
>QLON01000937.1:0-25269 GCA_003313675.1 Termitomyces heimii
AACATGGTCGTAGATATCTACCGACATTGATGTCGAGCGTAACAGTGTCCATGGCGGCATTGAGATTGACGGCAGCGCGGGAGATGGCCTACGTCAAAAGACAGGGATTTGGGTAAGCGTGAGGTGATTACAGGGAGTGATACATACTGTAACCTGATCTGCCGTGCCACCAATGATGGGGAAGGCATGGATTGTAGCAACAACATCGGACAGGGCGGGCAATAGACCATTGGTGATATCATGTTGAACCTGAGCGGTCTGAGCGAATGAGGGAATAGCAAGGGAGGCCAAGGCAAAGAGACTCTTGAACTGCATAACGGCAAAGTCTTTAATTGAGGAGTTGGGGACGCCCCCTTTATGTAGGTTTGCAGATGCCTGCCGGTGACCAGTACCTCATCTCCCGTACAATTACTGGTGTCTTGTCTGTACGTGTCAATTGTTTAAATGACTCCTCGACTTCGGTACCAATTCTACCAATCCTCACTGGGGACGCAAAGTAGCAAACAGGTCACATAAAGTGGCAAAGAACCATTCAAGCAGTCTGAGAGTGATCCGTCGAAGTCACGTATCGCCGAGGATTGCGAAAATTTTGACATGGATGAGGCTCCAACATCCTCAATAATGACGTGATGTGACGGGAGTTATGGCGAAGACCCTGGTTAAGTGTAGCGACCGTATTCAGGCTCCACTTATTTCGGACTTGTTAATCTTATCACGGCTTAGTACCTGCCCGCTTGCTACTCGACTGATAAATTGATCTAGCCACAGGTATATAAACTTGTACTAGGTATCCTGTCGCTAGTTCTTCCCAATTGTAGAGCTTACACCCGTTCTCTCTTGTGCGAAGACTCTCATTATCTCGTGTGACCTCACGCTGCGGTTACATATTTTGAGCGCGACCAAGCTCTAGCTTACCTCTACTTTCGTAAACACCTCACTCACTGTCTGTTGGAAACCCTTGGACTGATCAGACACCCATAGTAATGAGTACCCCAATACCCAATACTTTACTAACCATGTCTACTAGATATCCACTGAGAACTCAGCCGCAAAGGGAGGCTCTCGGTCCGCCGATTGAGCCCCATGGCTATCCGCAACACCGGTCCCCCGCAACGCCCTCGGGCCGCAACCGGGACTGGCAACGCGCGTACCGAGGATGATGGTCTAGGACCACAACTCGAGAACCCTGCGAGCACTAACACCGCCGCAATACCCCAGACGAGATGGAAGATGCTGAGCCCGAAGCCAGCGAGAACGTCGTTTCAGGCCAGAATGACGATACGGACTCTAGCCTTACTAGTCCCGAGTCCCACGGTGACGACCGTCACGGAAGTAATTTTGTATCTCCCGAAGTAGATAACAATATATCAGATCCTAGGGGTCGAGTTAAGACTGGTCAGAAAACTAATACCCCTGACTCTGAGGAAAATAATCTTTCTGAATTGACTCAGAAGGACATATTCACAGAAGCACGTAGGAACATGACCGATGAACAACGAGCTCATATTGATAATAAACGTATGGAAAACATACATTGCACTTCACTTAACCAACCCAGTGAACATTCTCAACCCAAAGGGAAGAGTGTTGACCCAGGAAATTGGGGTAATATCCATTTTGATGAAGCGGAAATTGATCCGCAGATTCAGCAGAAAATAATCGAGAATTGCAACTGGCAGCACGATCTCTCAGACGACCAACCATACCAACCTGTGCCTGATTCCTCTGGAAACGAAGAACATTCTGAAGTGCCTGAGGAAGGCGGAGAAGAGGTCGATCCTGAGGGTCAGGAACGCGAGACAGACAACATTTCTAGAAAGGAATTACTTGAATATCTATGTGGCCGTCATAATCTGGCAAGGAAGCTGGACTGTCACAAAAAGAAAGAAGCTTCTGCTCACCATAAGAAGAAAGATTGCGCTGGGTCTTTACCACTATCGGGTGAACTAGAAGAGCTGATTCATAAGGTAGCTGCAGGATCTACCAAAAAATCCAAATATAAACCTACTACGCGTAAGGTGAAGAAGGATGACCAGTTAGCTTCCACCAAGCCAATCACACAGGTCACCAGGGAAAGTGCACTCAGCCATGCACTGGAACAGCTGAATGAAAAACAAAAGTATCCATCAGACAACTCCTTAAGCTTGTCCTTGGATGATGAATCCAAGCCAGACTCATCAGACTATAGCTCGGAAAGCGATGACAAATCATCAGACACTGATTACAGTACATCTGCAGTGTCAATAGTCAACCAAAGTTCAGACATCATCATAGATCATCACACCACTACAGCCGCCAACAAATGTGCACTCTCATAAAGCTGACTCCCCCTGAGAAGTAAGGAGGACAGGTTGATCTCCAAGCATTTCATAAATTCTTGACACATGGGACCACGTACATTAAGTATGGCTACATGGAACAACGTAGGCAGGTAATGATACTGTCTGAATTCTTAACTGGCAAGGCCTATACCTTCTACACACAACATGTGTCCCTGAACCCAGAAAAATGGAGTTTACAAAAGTTCTTCACCAAACTGTTTAATTATTGCTTTCCCATTGATTTTTGTAATCAACATTGTATCAAACTACACAACTTTGTGCAGGGAAATAGATTCATTTGCAAATATGTGGCAGATCTTGATCAGATAGCTATTCACTATAGTTGAAGCTGATAGTAAGCATGCCTGAGTTATTAAGTTATTCAATGGATTCTGCAGCTTTGCTTTATGAGCATTTGAATCCAGAACACACATCTTGGAAGGCTATGGTTCATGAAGCTGAATACCAAGAGATGGCAGAAAATGTTGACCCTCCACAATGCATCCTTGTCCAGCAATAACCCAACTAATAATCGAGGTCAGCACAATTCAGAATGAGTGTGAACAATAGCCATAAAGGCAAGAATTTCCCATCACCACATCAGAAACACTACCAGCACAGTGTTGGCTACAAGACCAACACCACTGCTGGCAGCAACCTCTTCAACAATCATCACTTGGGGGGGCAACAGTCTCAACCACAAAGGAAAGACTCAGCTTTCACTAAGAAAACCTCTTTAAATAGCCAGGCTCTCAGCAAGGAAGAAAAGAACAAGTTGAAAGCAAATGGCAAGTGTTTCATTTGTAAGAAGGATAGTCACTTCTTGCATAATTGCCCAAACAAGTCAAGAATAACCTCAACTGGCAATAAATCTCTGGGTTTGAGTGCCAATAGCATTTGATTCCATGAGAATCTTAACTTTGAATAGACAGAGCAGTGGCAAATTGATAGCCTCAGGGAAACCATCACTTCCATTACCATTGGGATGGTTAAGATTGGAAAAATTAGTGAGTTTGTGGATGACAAAGTCTGGGGGCCTATCACTGACAAGGAATATGACAGTGAAGGAGATACCATACTTGACCTCTAGTCAGTATCAGACTCCAATGAAGAGAGTGACAAACTTTATGGTATGACCAGTGAGGACAAAGTGGCAGAAATGTTGGTGGATCCTATGCATGGCACCAGTCAATATAACACTGAGGAAACCCTGTTGGCTCCTCTCAGAAAATTTAAACATGTCTACACTGCCACTGTGGAGGACAGAGAAGAAAAGATTGGGACCAGTATATCACCTAAAGTGGGCACCTTATAGAATATCATGATGGCACAGCATTGTTTTAACACCAGATAACATCTTGATCTCATAAACAGGGTAGTTTTGTTGGGTTGAGTTGAGTTTAGCTAAGTAGAAAGCAGCAACCTTAGCTGTGCACCAGTCTTTGCCTTGACTGATGATCCCAGCAATACTAGTAATGCATCCATCAGTCACCATGTTTATTGGTGCTGCTGTTTTTTCATAGTCTAATAGTTTGTAATGATGCAGACAGCATTGGAATACCAAGCATTTGACATCTTCAAATGCTTGCTGGTGTATATATTCCCATTTAAAAGGTACAGTATCTCCAGTTAATTGGTGAAGAATGCCCATAGAAATCTGAACTTAATCTATATCATTGGCTAAATAGCCTGCAGCACCTAAGAATCCTCTAAGAAGATATCTATTGTTTGGGGTTTTCTACTTAATCAATACATCAACTTTGTCTGGATCCATATGGATTTCTTCATTGTCAACAATTCTACCTAGAACCTTCAGTTCTGGGCAGAGGAACTGAAGCTTATCTTGCCCCAAATAGAGTTTCTCATGCTGTAGGATGTTAATGACCAGTTTAACATGCTTGACATGGTCTTCCAACATATCTGAATAGATAATTATGTCATCCAAATAGACATCTAAGAATCAGCTAAGGTAAGGAGAAAATATATGATTCATTAGAGCTTGATAAATAGCTGGTGTGTTGCAGTCTCCTTGTTGAACTATATTGCTAACCATATTGCCATCTGATATAGTTACTGCTGTATGTTTCACATGTTCTGGAATCACACAAATTTGTTTATATGCATCCTTTTCATCAAGAATTGAATGATATTTTCCTCTAAATACTTTACAAAGGATTTCATCAATGTCTGGTAGTGGAGATGATCATTTTATAGTGTTTGCATTGTGTGCTTGAAGGTTAAAGACTATACATAGTTACAATGCTTCCTCTGGCTTGCCAGATTTGGGGATTAACATTATTGGAATGGTGTTCCCATTGCTGGTTATTTTCCATTGCCCATCCCTGATGTAAGCATTGCATTTTTTTATCCACAGTGCTTGCATAGCTTCAGGACATCTCAAGGGTTTCCATGGATAGATTCTATTAGAATTAATCAAATTTATTTCATGGTTAATAGCTTGTAATGGGGGTAAAGAAGTATCACTTGCCAATTTGCAGATAGGTATGGCATATTGTCTTAATTCATTAGTAACTTGCTTTATGTTCTTCTAATATAATTCCATTGATTTAGAAGCTAGATATGTCACCCCAGCCCCTGTCAAAGGCAATGCAGTGTTAGAACCAATTACAACTCAAGCAGGGTTTATTCCAAAAGTGACACAGTGTTGGAATAACTAAGGTATGCTAAGGATGAGGTTATAGCCAAAAAGGTTTATAATGTTGAAGTATTGATTTTTGAGTATGGATTGATATTGAAGCTTAGCTGTGGCACTAAAATTGATTCAAGACTGAGAACCCTGGACAGTGAGTTGGACTGGAACAGGGGAAGTCAATTCTTTCTTTTTAATTTTTAGCTGCTAGACTAAGTTGCTAGACATGAAGTTGCCTAGCAAACTAGAATCTATTAGTGCTCAAGCTGGTTTACCATTGATCCTTACTACAATAATCAATGGTTGTGGTACCTTTCTTGACAGGTCCCTAGCTTGCATTACATTATGTTAAATAGCAGGGTAGCTTCCTGTGGGTATTTGTTGCTCAAACAGTCTCATTGTACTAAAATACTGATCATCTATTGCATTGTCATTATGGTGGTCTTTATAATCAGAGTTTATGGCTTTGTAGGATTCAAAGAACTAATCAAGAGTAAATGCATTATTGAGTGAGCTTGCCCAATCATCACTTAAATCTATTCCACCCACATCATTAATGCATGCCTTAATTTCTTTTCAATACTAGGAAACTAGATCAAACTTAGGATTGTGTAGATGAGCTCCCTCAATTTGGGTCTTAATCACCAAGTGACAATCATATATATTGTAAACCTCATTGTCCTTAATTACCTCAAACCAATGGTAACCATAACTCTGCTTGTTTGTCATCTCAGGAGTAAGGTATATCTGAGGCCAGGACCTAACCAGCATTTTAACAATCTGGGTCAATAATTAAGCAGGTTTGGAATGATGCAAAATTGGTTAATGGGGCACTGGTGTGCATGTGTCATATGTTTGCATACCATTCTCCAATGGCAAAGTTAACATTCCTCAAGTGCTTGAATTCAATGCTAGTGAAAGTGTCAAACACTTGGTCATGAATCAACACTTCCTGCCCATCAATTACATAGGTCAGAAAACAGTATCTTTGAAATTGCAGGACATTGGCTGGATCTCCAGGGTATGGCTGAAGGGTTTCTAGCAGGTTTTTGGCTTTTTATGCTACTGCATATTCAAGGTAATGTTAAGATCCTTGTTCCATTTTGATTAAGATACTATACTCTTATGGAGTATATCAACAATTTAGCCAAAGGATGCCCAGATGATGAGTGAATCAGTACAGAGTAGCCCAAGATCAGTGGCAGCTCATAGAGCTAAAGCAAGAGTTATGATGCTCTTACATCTCTCCACCTGTTCACTATTCTGCTTTAGCACCAGCTACATGCTCCACTTTCTCTGCTCCTTCTCCTCCATACACATTCATAGCAGGAGCTCCTCCCACCTTTCAGTCACAACCACTTCCTCCAGGAGTTCCTATGGATGTTGATGCCTTTTGCTAGTACTCTACTACACCTCTTCTCTGCCACCAATGTGGGAAGCCAGGTCACTTTGCATGCTACTGCCCACAGGAATAAGAGGTCTGCTATCTTTTTGCTTCTAAACAAAAAAAGCTCCTGTTGTAGCTGCTTGCTGCAAAGGATGCCTCTGGTGATCCCTCTCCTGATGTGCTGGCAGTAGAGACCTCACTTGTAGAGCTATTGGATACTCCAACTCCTGTTCCAGATACTGAAGAGGATTTTTAGTTAAGCAACAAATGAATTGTATGCCTCTGCCACTTACTGCCAATCAGTTTGCCTGTTTATCTATAGAATCTGCTAATACAACTTCTGATGACAATGATCCACTGGCTGAAACTATAAGCACATTCTTCAATATACAAAGCACCTCCTCAGTCCAAAGTTCAAATGGAGCCTTCTCTTCTCCTCCTTTGTCATGCATACATATTCTAGCATAGAAACAACACCTTCTTCACTAATACATTGTGGCTTCTACTTCTTCCTCCAACTTTCTATAGCTAAATGTAGAAATTGAAACTACTCAATAAACTTAGAGCATTGTGGCCTTACTAGATAGTGGTGCTACTGGACTCTTCCTGGATGCTAATTATGTGGAATAACATTAACTGACTACTTGCTTCCTCACTTGCACCATTTCAGTTTACAATATAGATGAGATACTTAATGAGTTGGGATCTATTCAATTAGTAGTGGATCTAGTCCTCCACTACTGCAACTACTCAGAGCATGCCATCTTTACCATCACCAGTCTGAAAAAACAGGGTATGATCTTGGGCTTTACTTGGCTCCATGATCACAATCCAGAAATTGACTAGGCAAAGGGTGAGATATATATGAGTTAGTGTTTACAATATTGTTCCACTTGTGCAAAGGAAGCTTGAGAGGAGCACAAAACCTTGGTCCATGAGCATGCTGCTATTTGTGCCTGCTATGCAGGGCACCTCCTCTTTTTTGACATTGACCTACTGGATCCTCCTTCTTTAGCATTCCATTATAGAAAGGCTCTCTATGAGGATATCAAAGGTATAAGGTGTGAATTCCTGACAGAAGATGGACAAGAGAGTGAGTTTATAGATACTCTAGATCCAGAGTCTTCAAATAATGCCATTGAAATAGGTGACAAGATTTATGCTGTTATACTACATCTATCACTTATCAAAGCAGAGATTTGAGTTAGTTAGACAACTTCTTAATGATTAGCTCAAGCATTTGCTACTAACTCTTAGCCTAAACCCTTCTATAATAGTATTTCATCTCACCTCCATGACTTTGAAAACATCTTTGCTAAAGCTTCATTTGACTCACTCTTAGAATGTAAGCAGTAAGATCAGGCAATTGAGCTTGCTCCAGATGCAGAACCATTTAGCTGCAAGGTATATCCTTTTGATCTTCAAGAACAGGATGAGCTAAATGTATTTTTGTAGAAGAATCTTGACTCTATCTAAATACACCCTTCAAAGTCACCTATGGCCTTTCTTGTCTTTTTGATAGATGGGTCTCTCCATCTGATTCAGAATTATTGTGTCCTGAATGTGATGATAGTAAAAAACTGCTATCCCTTACCACTTATTTCAGAATTTGTCAATAACCTCTAAGGTGCATGCTACTTTATTAAGTTAGATGTTTGCTAGAGCTACAACAATGTGCATATTAAGGAGGGTGATGAGTGGAAAGCAGCATTTAGAACTAATTGCAGACTCTTTGAACTTCTGGTAATGTTTTTTGGCCTCACTCATAGCTCTGCTACCTTTTAGACAATGATAAATGATATTTTCCATAACTTAATTGCTAAAAGTGTAGTTTGCATATACTTAAATGATATTTTCATCTACATTAAAATACTAGAGGAGCACCAACATATCACATGCATTGTTCTAAAGCACTTTTGCCAACATCAACTTTATCTCAAGCTAGAGAAGTGTGAGTTTGAGCAGACTAAGGTTGAATACCTTAGACTAATTATTTCTTATAGAATTGCTGAGATGGATTTAGCAAAGGTGGCAGATATAGCAGAGTGGCCCTAGCCAAAAAATAAAAAGGAAGTACAAGCTTTCTTAGGCTTCACTAACTTCTACTAAAGGTTTATCCAAGACTTCTTACACTATTCTGAGCTTTGAAGGCATATTATAGAGCAGCACTATGATTCTTGCATTGGAGGTTACTCAAGCAAGTGGAAAACACTGGAATTAGTTTTATGCAATTATTGGTGGCCTCAAATGTCTCAATATATTGGCACCTACACCAGCACCTGTAACCTCTACCTCTATATTAAACCTTGCTGTCAACTTCCTATAGGTCAACTTTATTTACTTCCAATCTTTACTAAGCATTAGAATATAGCCTCAGTAGACTTCATTATTAAGCTGCTAGATGCATACAGATATGATGCAATTATAGTAGTAGTGGACCTCTGTGGAAAAAGAGCTCACTTTATCTTTACCCATATTATATGCTCTATAATGGAAGCAGCCAACTTGTATTAATGATATGTGTAGAAGCTGCATAGCTTATTCAATACTTATATCTCTGACTAAGGATTACAGTTTGGAGCTGAGTTTATCTGGGAGCTCTATTGTCTTTTCAATATAAAGCTCCAAACCTCTATAGCATATCATCCTCAGTTAGATAAGCAGACTGAGCATGTAAATTAGGAGTTAGAGCAGTACTTACATCTTTTTTGCAATAAGTGGAAAGATAACTAGAATGACTTATTATCTGATGTAGAGTTCCAGTACAATAAGCATATTTATGCCTCCATTTAAGTGTCTCTAGATATAGGACACCACCCTTAAATGAGTTTTAAACTTCAAGCATATCCTTCAGAAAATGAGTTGGTGAGTGAATTTGCTAACTAAATGAAGATAGCATAAGAAGAAGCAAAAGCAGCACTAACTAAAGCTAAGAAAGATATAGCACAATACTATAATCAAGGTTATATTTCCACTTCTAAATATCAACTAGGTGATAGAGTCTACCTTGATGCATTAGATATTTCTACTACTTAGCTCTCTAAGAAGCTGTTTTACTATAACTTAGGCTCTTTTATGGTGGAGCATTAAGTGCAACTCTTAGCTTACTGTCTAAAGCTGCTCTTAGCAATAAAGCAACTGCATTCTATCTTCAACATGATTAAACTACCTTTAGCATCCACTGGTTTAATTCCAGGATGTCATTCTAAATCTCCTCCACCTTTAGTAATCCTCAACAATAAAGAGGAATATAAAGTGGAGGAGATATTAAATAGTTGCCTTTTTCAATGTAAGCTCTAGTTCAAGGTTAAGTGGAAGGGCTATAGAATTGAAAACATTTCTTGAAAATCATGGAAGAATATTCATGCACATAGTCTGACTTTTACTAAAAGCATCCTAATGCTTTTTAAGCTATTTATAGACTATAATTGCTCACTCCAATAGATTATGCTCTTTACAACTTCTTCTATCCAGTGCATTGGGGCAATGCACTCTAAAGGGAGGGTAATATTAGGGAACCACACTTTTAGAGGTTCTTTAGCCCAGATTTCCTTTTAATTTTCAGGCTCTTTCATTCTAATTCATCTACTTTTAACTGCTTTCATCAAATTTCTCACTGGATAGACTATAAAAACAACCTTCCTTATTGGTTTGAAGTCTTTGCCAAGCCCTGGGAAATGGATCACTTTTGACAAAAACTTCATCAAAGCCCTTATTAAAAGTGATCCAATTCATATGGCCTCCATGACCTAGTGGCCATGTAATTAGTAACATGATTATAATTATGACATTAGTTACACTGCATGATATTAGCATGACAGTATAACACTGAGTGATGTTACAGTGTAACATTACACATGACAGTCACATGACTCAACCTCAGAATATTTTCTATTAATGAGCAGAGTGAATTCTTAAACTTATTCTCTTTAAATTTCTCTTTGCCAGATTTGCACTTTACTACTTGTACCTATATTACCTTTATTAATATATCTTTAAATCTCCCTCTGCCAGCTGTGTGACTAAGCCACAGCTTCCAGAGGTTACTCTTACAATATCTGGCAAAAAATTGCTGATATAGTTAACTAGCTTTATAAATCATTAAATATTATTATAATTTAATAGCATTTGCCACTCTCAAATCCTGTTAATCTTTTCTATAGAGCTGCTGCTCCTTAAATCATTTAAAAACAATTTATAAATAAGTTTTGTGTTCCTTTATAGAGTCTGAAAATATAAAGATGTTATTTAAGTATGTGCATAAATTTTCCAGTAATGTTTTAGAATATAGAAGTCATTAACCTCTAAAAAGTGGCTGAGGCATTACAATCCCCAATTTGCATAATGTTGCTTACAAACATCTTCATCAAAAATAAGAACAATGCTTTTAGAATATTTATAGTTCTTATATAAACCTGCTTATATACATTTGTAAAGTTTATCTTTAACCTGTATTTTGCTTTTACAACATCTTTACAGTAGTCTGATAAAGGAGTGACATTCTTAATAGTATTGTTATTGTGCTGTCTTATATTTAGCACTGTCAATAGCATATTATCCTTCTTTGAAATGCATAATAGAGACATTGCTTATGCTGCTGGTCTTGGTTCTCACTAATGTGCATTGATATACTAATTTGTCTTTTCATGTAATTGCTTTTACAGTGCTTATAAGCATTATAGCAGATAATATTGAAAAGAGAGATTTATTCAATGATTTATTAGCTTGGTAAATATGATATTTATGAAGAGAAATTATAAAAGCCCTATTAGCAAGTCTTGAGGTTAGAAATGAATAGTGAAGTTAAAAAGAGTAAGTAGTTTACTATGGATTAAGCTAAAAATTAGTAAGTGCACAATAATTAATCAATTAGTAGCCAATTAGAAATGTTACTCATGAAACATCTAGAGAACATCTGCTGATCTTTACTGAAACACCTAACTTATATACTATATAGTATTTGTATATTTTTTCATCATACACAAGATTTATTTCATGATTCATCTTTTATTATAAAGACAGTTTCTCCTTTATTCTGTTTACATTATTCACAAACTCTTTCTTCTACTAGTAACATAATTGTGGGATATCCTCTCTTGTTAGGCCTATTTGCCTATTATTACTCATTCAGGATATATTTACTTTCTAAGTTTAAAATTATATAGCCACCTCATATTGCACTTTTAGTGCAGCTACTTGCTTTTCCAATTTATCTTGGACTTTTAGTTTAGTGGGAGCATGCAAGCTTTGTCACAATGACAGTGTTTTCTATTAAATACAGTAGCTCAAAAAACTATCTCAATGTCTTATACTTTTTGAAAGATGACATTGGCATGAAGAATGGAAAATTCTAATTAAATTATGTAAAATACTATGGCATTGTAGCTACAAATTAAACCTGGGCATATGTAATTAAGATCAAAATTGATGGAGCAATAGTCATTTTAAAATATTTACTCATTGAGATAGTTTTTTGAGCCTTTTTAATTTTAGTATCTAGTATTTTGTATGTCCTCTATTTGCCTTGATAACTACTTGAATTCTTATTAGTTTTTGGCATGCCTTTGGTAGCATTTCATCTCATTTCTTTGCAACACTCTTTCATAATTCATACACACCATAAAGAGGTGTTTTATATTACTTAAGTTACTTTTTAAGATACTCTTAAAGATATTTAATAGAGTTGAAATCAAAAGATTGGGCTGGCCACCAAAGGATATCAAAGTTGTTGTCTTCAAACTACTTATCAGCCCTCTTGAAGTTGTGTTTGGAGTTATTATCCTGTTGAAAGTAGCAAGCATTCTTTTCTATTTTTAACTTCTTAAAGCTCTTCTTTACTCCATCATCTAAAATTTCACAGTACTGCTCTGCATTCATGATCCTTACTACTTCCACAAGCTTTCCTACTTTATTTTAGCCCATACAGCCTCATACCATGAGATTATTCCCTCTTTCATGCTTCACAATAAGTGTAGTTGTTTGATCTAAAATGCCTGGGGATTTGCATACTCTGCGGTGAGAAAGACCACTACATCTCCGAGTGTCCCTAATGACAGGTTATGGGATGCGCCACCTGGACCTTCAAAGGGGAGGATGCCACCTACAAATATTTGGAAAACGACCCGGTGATTTAGACCCAGAAGACGCCCTAAATTGCGGAATCGACCCTGACATCTTCTCCACCCCAGTCTCACATCTCCATTCCATGACACTCACACAGGACACCCTCACGGCTTACCTACTCTCTCACTCTTTGCACTCCCTCCTTCTCAAAACCCATCTCGCCCCCTCCAGAACTCCCCTCAACACCCTTGTTGACAGTGGCGCCACAGATAATTTCATTGACAAAACATGGTCTACCCTTGCCCTGGAACCCGCTCAATGACTCCTGGTCCCGGTGTGGCTCTGCCTCTTTGACGGGGACGCCTCTACGATGGGGGATGTCACTCACTATGTGCGTATGCCCGTTACTTTTGCCAATGGACAGACTTACAACCTCCGGATGTTGATTATCAAATTACACTCCTCTGCGCCCCTGGTCTTGGGGCTTCTGTGGCTCTGGGACACTAACCCTCACATCAACTGGCAACAACTCACCCTCTGCCTGACCCAGGAGCCGACGCCCGACAATCAGCAACTCCCCTTCGACATTCCGCACTCTCCCAGACTGACCCCGAGGGACTCCCGGGACAAACCCCCACTAACCCCTGGGCTCCAGTCTCGCTCCTCCCGATCCTTTGTCATCAATGCCAGGCTGGATGGTGCCCCGGGACCAATATCAGCTCTCATCGACAGTGGAGCTACCAGAGTTTTCATTAGTTCGACCTTCCCCACAATCCCCTCGACTAACCCCTCAACTTGCAATGCCTTGACAGTGCCCCCTCCTCCTCCGGCCCCATCCTAAGGTCTCACTCAGGATGCATGACCTTGGACAATGGCTATGAGTTCACCTCCAACTTCCTGGTTACGCGACTCCATGCATCAACTCCAATGGTCCTGGAACTACCCTGGCTATGTAACACGAACCCCAACATCAATTGGAGAATGCTCACAATGACCTTCCCGGGACCCAAAGACTATCCCCCGACCACTGTGCACCTCCAAGCCCTGGGGAGCAATCTGGCGCTCCACACCCCCAAAGCAACCACCGCACCCCCCAACCATGCTCTGCCAACACCTGTCCAAACTCGCAAGGCCCCCGCTCGACCCCCAAACATTCCTCGGAATAGACACAAAGGGCTAAACTACTTGGACCAGTCTCAGATACGCACCGTACTTACTTTAGCCAATGCATCTGTGACTTCAATTGACCCAAATACATTCGACATTAGGATCATCGGAGCTGCCCCCTTTGCCCATCTCATGAGGGATGGGGCCCCCATGTTCCAGCTGCACACCTTGCCTTCTCCCCCAGAAGAACACCTACGAGGGGACGCTATCCCTCCAGAAAAGAAAACCGAAAAACAGATTCTCTGAGAAGTAGTCCCCCTGGAGTATTACGAATTTGCTGACGTATTTTCCGAAGGTGACGCTAAGGAAATCCCTCCCCACTGCCCCTACAATTATACAATTGACCTCGAGGAAGGAGCCAGCCCCCCTTTTGGAAAGGTCTACAACATATCAGAAGTTGAGCTCTGGGCCCTCAAGGACTACCTCGATGAAATGCTTGGAAAGGGATTCATCTGACCTTCCACCTCCACCACCGGAGCCTTGATTCTATTCGCCAAGAAGAAGGATGGTTTGCTCCGACTTTGCATTGACTACCGGGGACTCAACAAGATTACCAAGAAGAACTGCTACCCGCTCCCACTCATCGGCAATCTGGTCGACCGGCTCTGCAGTGCCAAGGTTTACACTAAAATTGACCTCCACTCCAGCTACAACAACGTCCGCATTGCCCCGAGACATGAGTGGAAAACCACGTTCCACATGTGGTATGGTCTGTTTGAATACCTTGTAATGCCTTTCAGAATGACTAACTCCCCTGCCACATTCCAATACTTCATGAACGACATCTTCCATGACATGAGTGATGTCTTCGTGATCGTCTACTTGGACAACATCCTCATCTACTCTGACTCAAAGGAGGATCACCAGAAGCATGTCCAGCAGGTCCTGGAATGCCTCTGGGAGCACAACCTCCACGCCAAGCCTGAGAAGTGCTCATTCCACATGGAAGAGGTCTCCCTCCTCCATTGTTCCTATACATCCTTCAGAACCTCAATCCAGGGTCATCCTTTTCTCAGGAGCTGGTTGGCCTGGAAGGCCTCCTCGTCCTATTTGTCGGGGAAGTTGGGACCTTTGAAGTCTTCCGGGGGTTCCTCGGGGCTTGGCGGGTCGTCCGGGTCATTGGCAGCCACGGCGGCATTGAGTCGGGCCTGGGGGTGGACACCACTGCCAAAGTTAGCATTGGGTGGACTGTAACTCACTAGGAGTCTGCTGCCAGGGAATGCAGGAGGGTCGTTGCTTTGAGTTTGGGGGTTGGGGTTTTTGCTGGAGGACCACAGGGTTCCTCCCCTGGGGTTCTAGGGAGCTCGAGAGTTTGAGTACTCGCTGCAATCTTCTCAATATTGTTGGTTGATTTACATGACAAGGGCCTTGTATTCATTGTAGGAGGGTTGTTTCAGGGCAAGTTGGAGGATGTCCTTGATATGTTGTAGCAGTGCATGGCGGAGGGCATACCGGAGGGCGCTGTAATTCCAGCCTGTCTTGTAAGCTTCCTTTTTGAAACATACAATGAAGGTAGTGAAGCATTCTTTAAAGTGCATCCAGAGATTGAAGAGGTTGTCTTCAGCCTTGGCCATGGTGTCGTAGATCCTGAACTTCCTAGAGAATTTGTCAACAAAGGCTTGCCAGTGAGAGAGTGCCGGGTTGTTGGAGTTGAACTGGATTAGGGCAGTGTAGTAGTTGAAAGCAATCCCCTAGAAGTACGAGGCAGCAAAAGCCACCCGGGAGCTGTCAAGCTAGAAGGTGAGTGGCTTTGCCTGAAATGTATTAAGACATTGAGTGAGGAATGTACACCATTTCCAGGGGTCTCGGCCTGTGAATGCATCAGGTTTTTGAATGTCCAAACACCCTTTACAGGCGAGAGCATCACGAACGTCATCGGGGCTGGTGCCATTGTGAGGAGGGGGGCTGGTATTGTAGCAGTAGTAGTAGTGATTTCCCCCTCCTCCATGTGGAGAAAAGGCACCAAGGGCGGGGCCCCACCCGCCAAGAGGGCCTCCTCCAGGTGGCTCACCTGAGGGTCCGTGCCCGGGAGGTCTGTTGTCCCATGGAGGTTTGTTCTGATTAGGGGGAGGGCCGAGTCTCTATACAGGTGGTGGTGGAGGGGGCCGGTGTGAATTCGGCGGTGTCGGGTTGGGTTGAGGAGGGCCCGGTGCCAGGTTGGGTGGAGAACGTTTGGTTCAGGAGAGTCACGCTTGCACCGGAGGTTATGGGAAATTCCGCAGGTCGAAGTGAGGTGGCAGGTCGCGGCGGAAGCTGGTTTCCAGAGGGGCTGAGGCGGACATGGGGGGCTGTGCTGGGACAGTTGTGGGCACGGGCACAGGGTTTTCTTCATTGTTGCCATGTGTGGGCTCATCAATGTAGCACAGCGTATCGTCTGTGCTGGTGGTGTCCCCTTGGGGTCTACTGGAGCTCACTGGGGGCGGGGGTCAGGTGTTGTCTGTTTGCGGGAGTGGCTCCAGGGGTCTCTGGGGCTGTCCCCAGGTCTCAAAAGTGCTAAGGATGGAGTTAGCCCTACGGCAAGTCGACAAACCTACTATGCGGGCAGCGGGCTGGTCGAATAGTCCTCCCGCCAGGTTGAGGGACCACAGTATGGCCGAGGCATTTTGTCATTCCTCTCATTGTCATTGCCCCAGAGTGGGGGCAGTGGGGGCTGCCAGGGCCGGCTCCGGAGGTTCCCGTTGGATGTGAATGGAGCATCCCAGATCTGTGGGATCATTGAGGGGTTGGGGAGAGGGGAATGCATGGACTTCGTCGAGTAATTGATGCAATTCTTTGTGGAGGATTGTATTGCATCAATACATTACCATAGTCTGTTCTGGAAGTTTTCCTCATGTGAAGTGATCCCTGAATTTGACCAAGCAATGGGCCCATTCCTCTGGAGTGCCTATGAAGTCATCGTGTCTGAAATCCATAAGTAGCGCCCTCGCCTGCCTCGTGAAATCCTCCGGCGAGATCCGGAGCGAGCGTAGTACTTCGTCCCATTGTTGTTCATACTTCTCAAGGCGTCGTCGTCCTATGGGCGAGGGAGGGGTCCTAGCGGGTGGGGCAGTAGTTGAGTAATGTCAAGGGGGATAGTCGTGGTTGGGAAGTCTCCAAGGTTGGGGAGGGGGGCACTGGTAGCTGTAATAGGGGGTCGGTGCAAAGGGGCCCTCGCTGAGGGGTACCAGGCGAGGTCTGCTAGGAACTGGTGGAGTTTCCGGCAGACTCCTGGGAAAGCTCCGGTACGAGGGGACCTCCACCAGTTATGCTATGGCTAGGTTGGGTGGGGGGGCCTGGCTGACCAAGGGCCCCAGATTGTAGAGGGAAGGGTGAGGAGCTCAGTGGCAGTGGAGATATGGTGGTTCGTACGGGAGTGGTGGGTAGGCGGGGCAGGGAGTCTGCGCGGAGTAATAATCCGGGACCAGACACCCGTAAGGGTTGGTCTAGTAGCCCATGGGGTAGTATGTGTGAGTATACATAGCCATCAAGAATGGTGTAAGGAGGGAGTCTTGATATTATGTCAGGTTCTGCTGATTCAGGGGCTTCCCGGGAAAGCAACGCCCTTACAAGGTGGACTTGATCTATGAATACCCGGGTGTCTGAAACTCCAGGGTTAAGGCTCCAGGGTTCAAGACATGGACAGGGAGGGTGGTCCCAGGAAAATGGAACTTGATCTGGGGGTTTCGGATGTTTGTGGAGGTTGAGAGTTGGCAGGAGTTGAGTCGGAACCGGAGATTCTAAGATGAGACCCGGTTAGTAAATTAAGAGTTGCAAAATGCATACTAAACTTAAAGCAGGCGATTATTTGGGTGTGCCAGTCAATGCATACTAGTCAAACAAAGGGCATGCAACAATTCAGGTAATATCAAGACTAGCAAATATAGTGGTAAACTACATTATAAATACTATGGGGTTGGGTCTCAGGGTTCCAAGGTGTCTGGGATGGTTTCCGGAAGACATTGAGTAGCGGGCTGGGACTGTATACTGGGATCACATGTGTGGGGTGCACAATCAATTGGCATGGGGGGATCATGATGCATGATGGCCAGAAGCGGGTAGCATGATCCGGTGGTTGATGGCAGTTGATCCTGGGGTCCATGAAGCAGGGTTCCCAGGGAGTTGGCTGATGGTGGTTGTGATGCGAGTTAATGGTGGCATTGGTAGTTGTGGGGGTGGGGCATGTTGTGGAGAGGGTCCCGGGTGGGGTTCCGGGGGACTCCAGAAGGAGTTGTGACAAAGTGTAATTTAGTCTCAAAACTTAGTAAAAGCTAGTTTATTTGTGATTGCCTCTATTCAGACTAATCCAAATAACCTAATTTCACATCAACATTTGCTAATTTATTCAAAGAAAGTAGGGTGCCAATGATGGAAGCCTATGCACTCAGCATCAATTTAATTATATATATATAGAATTGCTTATTATTGATTTCTACTCTTTAGTTATTTGTCTTTGTCCAAACAGTGTGCAGTGCTTGAAAGTGTGCCTCAATATTTGCTCCATTCCTGTACTTAATGGAATTTAGCTCCTCCTCCACTTGCAATAGTCTTAAATTAGACTTTGCATCATAAAGAACTATTAAGAACTTTCATGCATTTGTTACTATGCTGTCAAGTTTTATTCCTGCTCTAATTAGATTAATAATCTTGAAGACAAACATGCTTTGTGCATATGTGTCCCTTTGCTGCCACTCCTTGGGTGTGGAGTTTGATGCTCTCTACTAGTTTATTATTTTTACTAAGTCAATATTTTTAGTTAGATTGTCCCCTTCCTGTTTAATGCTTGGGTTCATTATTTTTCCTTTCAGATAGTCTAATAAGTCTCATTCTTGAACTGCTTCAGTAATTGTAATTTTGAATAAGATTCAATTTGGCCCATCAAACTTTTCTTCTATAAGTAGCAAAAATAATGTCAAATTTATTATAGATTCTAAGTTGTTTCAATGTGTCAGAATAAATTTTTTGTAAGTTGTTCTATTATTTTATTGAGTAGCAACAAGGCCCATAACTTGTTTACATAATATACTCAATTGATAGGTAAACAACTCTATTGTCTGTCTATCTATTTGTTTGTATAATATATTGATATGCAATTAGTAATAATCTCATGGAAATAAGTATGGCATATATATTTTAGTCAATAAGTCAATAACTAAGGTATTTGTTCTTTTGTTTCTGATTCATATTCAATAAACTGTATAGTTTTTCTATTCCTCCATAATTTCCCTCTACAGCTCATGTCTTACATGAATTATGTATCTCCACCACATTATGTACTGCAACCTCCTTATTCTAACATTTACATACTTCAATTACATATTATCACTCTGCATTAGCAATTTACAATTATCACACTTTTCTACCTAATTGTCTCTTTCTAACCTAATATATTTGCTGCTTTCAAGGCCTTTTACACTGCCAGCATTAGTTAGTTTATCTAAGATGCACATATTATTAAAATTGTTGAAAAACTTCACTCATTAAGGAAGAAATAATAGTAATTGGCCAACCTATAATGCAGTACTACAAAATATTAAGGCAGTTAGAAAACTTCCAATATTCTCCTAATCTTACCAACAATGAGTACAAGTTATTTATTTATTATAGAACTTATTTCTTCATTATTGATAGTTGACTTTAGCAGTGCAACTAGGATAGTACACACAAACTTATGTTATGAATTCTATATATTATATATGATGAATTTAGTCACTAAGAATTGTATACTATTTGAGCAACATTACTTGAAAGATTTTGGTAGCTAAACATCTGAGCCAATATTGTTTAGTATATTAAGTCTTGCTATGTCTATCAGATATAACAAACTCAGCAACTTTTCATACTATATAAATAAGGAATTTCTTGATAAAGTAAGGATAAATTATTATCTTTAAATAGCAACTTCCACATCTTAACTAATAAGCTATCTATAAACACTTTGCAGATTATTTATAGATTAGAATATACTGCTCTATTCTGTGCATACTTTAATAAGATATTATAGAACTCTTGTATTCTTATGCTGTTTTTATATATAGCATTTCTAAATGTATTTTAGGCATTTTGCATAATTAATAGACTGACAAATTAATCATACAGTCCTTTTAAAACATCTTTGAACATTCAATATTCAGCTATATAGTTGAAATATAATATATGGTGATAATATCATGCTTTTGCTTCTCCTTTAAGAAACTCTATAAGAACAAAGACTTGCTCACAATCCATCTCTGAATTCCTATAACAGCATGCTACTAGATGGTAGCACACATTTATTGCCTAGTCTTTTAACTGAGAAAATTAATATCCATCAATGTAGGCTCAAATATGTTTTCCATCACCTTTATAAGCTTTTACTCCCTCTAAAAATCTGAATCTTATGCCTAGTGCATTGTTAATTAGTCAGTTGAAACAGTCATACATATTTAACTAGTGGTTTTTGACCACCTCATTCATTTCTAACATCTTCTCTTAGACATACATTACTATTGGTCAACTGTGCCTAGTATGCACTTATATCATATTCTTGCTAGTTAATGAGTTAGTCATAGCACATCTTTTGCAGCAACTAAGTGCCATTTATGCTCATAGTCTCCTTCTCTTCTTCAGGCCTATAATGCCAGTTTCCATACTAGGCTATTTTTTTGTCATCACTGCTACTGTGTTTCACTCTATGATGCATATTGTCATCTCATTTTATCTACTAAAGTAATATCATATGCTTCTTTGAATACTACTTCTTGATTGTTAATTAATAACTCTTTATTTGCAGCTATATCTTCATTTTGTATTCTCTGGTAGCTAACTATGTTAGCCTATAACACTGCTATTATCACTTTTTATAAGGTTCTGCCACCCTTTGCTACATCCTCTTTTATAGGCACTGGAGTCAATACTTTTAATCTAATAACTAAAACTCCAGACTTCTCTTTCATTTAAATGATCTGCTTAGAGGGCAGCATAGATGTCATCATTTCCACCACTGACAATGGTAGTGATACCAAACCTGTCAGTATATGCTGTTATTGGGCTGTTGCCCACCTTCTTATAAAGTCCTTTTAGAATTTGTCCATTTGTTCATATGCATTTAATCAGCTGATAGCCTGGCCAATAGCAGAGGCTTTTTAGTCTCAAATCTGCTTGTATCTGGCTATGGTAGCTAGAGTTGTTGTGAATCCTGCAGACTCTTACACTTACTTGTACTCTATATACTGCTAAACCTCTAGCTTAAATATCTATGCATAGAGTTTTACAGACTCCACAAACTCTTTATTCAGAATTTTCTGATCTTATCAGGCTATCATTTTTAAATGCTTGAGTATATAAATCAGCAGTTGCTAACAGATTGTTACTTTCAACATTGGATACTTGTCCAGTATAATTTGCAGCTGAACTTTCAGCATTAACTCTGCTCTTGATTTCTTATTCTCATTAGATAATATATCTCTATAAATACTGTCATTTCCATCCTCTTGTGCTAATTCTCTCAGCACTATGTAACTTACTTCTTTCACTTCAAGCACTTGCCCTCTATTTATACTAGCCTTTTTAGCTTCTTCAATCTCTTCCAAGAGCATATGTAGCTTTATATATCCAATTTAATACTGGATAGTGTTAATTGAGGCTTGACTTGCCTCTACTCCTCATATGGGCTGAATAGCTCAAAATGACATACTTTGCATTAATTTCATTTTTAAAATCATTTCAATAAATTGTATTGTATTCCCAGAATGCTGCTTTAGCAGCACAACATTTGTCAGCATTTATGACTGCATTGGAGGAATCTAGATGTGCAATAACAACTCTATTACTACTTGTAACTGCTTGGTAGACTATTCTAGCTAAATAATATTCCTCAATCATGCCACAAACAATTTACTAAGCATTTTATACTCTTCTAAATAAAAATACTTAGCTATTTCATCACTTCATTTAAGTAGAAATTGATACCTTGGCACTGCCATCATCAGTGGATTGCCCAGTATTTTTTGATATTCTAGAAGCATCTTTTGATTTGTTAAGCAAGTAGCCTAATATCATTGCATCTATAGATTTTTTTTTAAATTCAAAAGCCTATGAGTATATACAAAGTTCAAAAGTCAAGAAGTTTGATTGCAAAACAAAGAAGCTAAGTGCTAAGTGCCAAGAGTAAATAATCCAGTTAGATTATTCAAAAAAATATAATAATGTTATAAGTTTAATATGTTGGGACATATAGTATAAAATATATTCAAAAACTAGATTCTATATTTACATATTTAACATAAGATTAAAACTGCTTAATTAATTGCTAAGCAGTTACATAATAACTATTTATATATGCATTATGTATATAAGAAATATAATAATAGAATAGAAATTATAATATAGTAAAATAAAGTGTATTAGCACTATTATTATTATACTAAAGCATATCATAATTTATTAGGCTTATAGTAATATTCACATGCTAGTTATGTAGATATAAAAATAGATAAGTAGTATATGAATAATTCAAGTTTTAATTACTTCACTTTTATCACTACTTCATATAAAGTTATAATTGATGTGTGTCAAAAAGTATTTTCATAGCAGTTTATATGTTTAAAACTTTTGTGTAGTACTATGCTATTGTAAAAAGGAGTATTTGCTAAGAGCTTTCTTTTTTCACTGTGTGCAAAGATTTTATAAATAGAGTTTTATATACTAAGTATTATTAGACACTCATTAAAATCAAAGAGTCTTCTTTAGATATTTCTTTTATACACTTTGTATAACTATACATATTTCAGAGAATCCAGAAATTAAATTATAAGCTGATATTTAATATCAATTTGTTTGCAATTAAGACTTTTATCAGGTTCCACTAATCTGAAGGCTTACTCTATTGAGTAAAAACCTACTAGTTGGCTCTCACTAAAAAAGAGGACTCATATAAAGATCTAGGATCAATACTAAGGTTTAACACCAAGAAAAGCATGAGGAATGGAAGAGATAATCAAACTGGAAAAGAAGTAAGGAGTATAGAAAAAGAAAAGAAGAGCCAAGAAATTAGAGGTATAGTAGAATATGGTAAGTAAAATGGAGATCAATAATTGAAGAAATATAATTAAGGTGGAGAAATAGAGTTGAGACAAAGATAAAAATTAAGCAAAGAAATGAAAAGAAAATTAGGTCAAAGAAGGAAAGAAAAAGGATGAAATAGAAAAAAATAAACTAAAAGTGAAATAGGAAGAAAAGTAGTCAATGAAACAATAAAGTAAGACTAAAAAAGAAAAATTAAAAAGATAAGGAAGTTAGAGCTGAGTTGAATTAAGGAAAAAGAAAAACAGAAGAAAGAAAGTATTAAAAGAAATGGAGACAAGAATGAATGCAATAAATAAGATGAGGTGAGGATAAAAAAAGAGCTTGAGAAGAAAAGTAAGATTGATTCAGGAAAAAGATGAAATAAAATTACTAAAAATAAAAATATGGAGAAGACTGAGAGCAAATAGAAAAGACTAAAGAAGTGTGAGCATATATTAAAACTATGATATTGATTATGGAGCTACTTCCTAAGTATCTATAGGATGTCTTAAACTTTAGCAGTGATTGTGTGCTAGAAAAGATTAGGCCTTGGCATGATTGGGCAGCAAGACAATTGCATAAAAGTTATTAGTTGTAAGGTAATTATGCAGAGTGGCATTTACACAGTATTAGAAGTAATCTGGCCCTATTAAAAAACTGAGGATTATTTGGTTATCAAAGAGTGGTGACTTCAGAAAAGTCTAGTAATTAAATCAGTGATGGTTGAATATTGTGAAAGAAGGGGGAGGCAGGGAGTCAGTATAGTTGTGCCTAGAAAAGTGTGGTGGAGTTATGACAACTTTAAGCATTAATAAGAGAATTAGTTGCAAATATATATTATTTACTTCTACTTAAAAAAAACTGAAGCATATTACTACTAAATAGTTTTTCCTGAACTTAAAAAATGGTATTTCTAAGCTTTGATATTGGTTCAACTTAGATTTTAAATCAGTCAATTATATTGCTGCTTGACAAGTTTTATTTTAATACTTAAAGTGCACAATTCTCATTATTTAAAGTCCACTATGAGGAAAACTTCACTTTTTTATTGCAAAATTTGACAGTGCATTAAAAAGTATCTCATTGTGCTTGAAATTCATTAGAGTCTTATTTCCTACATTAATATACTGGCTGATAGTGTATTTACACAAGCTACTAGCAAAATTACAAGAAAGATATCTGTTCAAAATAGCAATTTGAAAAGCAAACAACTACCTCAGTTATTTAGAGAATTAAAATTAATAAAAGAAATATGCTTGTTAAATTAGCAAACTATTATAATCTGCAAAGCATCTGGATTAGTATTCAAAGAAAGTGTACCCATTGTTTCTTATTCAAAGTTTCATTAATGCTACTTATTTATCTTTACTTAGTAAATATGTAGATTTTAATAATTCAGAATGTCAACTCTAATATCAAGTATAATTTATTTATCACTATTCTGTCATACTTTATTTTGGCAAATATATTGCTCTAGCAAATTGCAGTATTCTCTTATTATAGTGTAGCTTGTTTATTTATAAAAGTAGACTTATTTGAGGTATTGCTAAGCTTGTGAATATATTATTTTACTTTTTAATATAGTATTCAATATTGTCATACTAATAGCTGTGCTCAAGTCCTTCTTCTTAATGTACCTGTTACTAAGAGGTGTTGGAGTTATAGTCTTTGGTGGTATTAGTGCTGTAATATAGTAACTTTAAAGCTATATTAGTTTTTTTTCATATTTATTTTTCAGCTTTAAAAACTTTCTCAATATTATACAGATCTTTAGTAATAGTCAGATAGCATGATTTCAAGTTGCTTAGCTATTCCCAACTATAGCAATAATGGTATATCCTATTAAAAAAGTTTACATTCTTCATTTTAAAAAATCTTACCATTTTATAACAACCACTTTGATATTTTCTATAAATCTCTATAATAAGTTAAGAAAGCACATGCCATTGTTGAATGCTTTATGCATTAGTTTCTGAATTTTTTTTATTGTGTACTTTATAAATTTCTCAGCTTCTAAATACAATTATATAATTGCCTTCTTTCATTCTTTATAGAAATTTAGTCAAATATTTCCTTTTTCAGGCATTACTAGAAATAGATCAAACTTGTCCAGACTAATCCATATTTCAGTAGTGTTATATAAAACATAGCAAGCCACATATTCCTTCATCTAGCAATTTTTCATAATACTATAGTCACATTACAAGTATTTAAATTCTTTGAAATATTGAATTAATTTTAACAAATAAGTCTCATTTCATTTTGGTGCAGAAAAATAGTTTCTAGATGGCACACAATCAGCAGCTGTAAGTTTTATCATTATAAATTATAGCATAGTAGTTAGTTAAAGTGGCAAAATCACAAATTAAAAAATAACAGTAGTCTAAAACCTATTTTGCTAAGTATAAGCAACTCTAAACTTATTGAAGACAGTGTTAGGCTAAAGGTGCAAATATTAAAATCAATAATAGTCAGTTTGATTTTGATAGCATCAATTATATATCTAGTAACTACATTGGCTATTTTTTATGCAAGAGTTCTTTAATACAATAATCTAAATAATTGTGAAAAGTTAATTTAAATAGATTTCAAAATATGTAAAAATATTAAATAAAAATAAATGGATTTTATTATAGAAGCTATTATAAAAGTAGTTATTG
>QLON01000939.1:0-11201 GCA_003313675.1 Termitomyces heimii
AGCTGATGCAGCCTGATGTTACGGCGTACAAGACGTTTAATGAGTTTTTTTTTTTTTTTTTTTTTTGTAGAAAACTCAAGCCTGGTGCGCGGTCTGTTGACGCTACACCTCGACGCGGTGTGTAGCGCTGCAGATTCGCGGCTGACGGTGTACGCCATGTACTGATGCAGCCAAGCAATTCTGGTGTGACCCTATCGAAACGAAATTTACGGCTTACTTGCTTACCGTTCTCGCAGGATCAAAGGGAAGCAATTCACCATCTCGGCTCTACTGGACACATCGCCCTCCTCGGCGCACAGCGAAAAGTTTACTAATGCATCCATCCGCCTCGCGCCGTCGGATTACCACCGCTTTCATGCACCGGTGGAGTGTACAGTCCGCGAGGTCGTGGATGTGCCCGGGCAGTACTACACGGGCAAGTCATGTGTTTTAATATTATTTTTATTGTGCTTAGGCGGTGAATGAACCTGGGTTTGATGTGTTTACGGCTAACAGGAGGTGGGACGGGGAGACTTGTTGCGGTGGTTGCGATTGGTGCGTTACTTGTTGGGAGTGTGGTTTGGACGGGTGGCGCACAGGCTGGTCGTGTGTTTGGAAAAGGCGACGAGCTTGGGTGGGTTTTTTGATTTTGTTCCGAGTTGAAGTTGAAGTGCTGTTGAAGATATTTTGCGTATGGTGGGAGTACAGTTGTCATGCTGTGTGCGCAAGGGACTGTGGAGTGAGTGTTTAGATATGTATGGATTGCGCCAATGGGACGTAGGTTTGATGAGGACTTGGTGCAGAATTCGGAAAAGCCTATGGAGAGACTGGTCAAGGTAGTGGGACTGGGCGTGGATGTTAATATTTGCTAATATTCAATAAACAGGTCGGGGAGAGGATAGGTTCTATGAATATTTAGTATATCGAAATGTAAATAGTCTATGGGGAATGTGGATCTGGATGCGACCTGCGCCACTCTGCGAGCATTTCGACACTGATCATTTTGAGACCCCATTTGTCAGCAAAGGCCCTGCAGTCGTCTCTGCGAGCCATGGTGCCTTGTGGGTCGTCGTTGACGAGCTCACAGAGGACGCCGGCGGGAGGGAGGCCTGTCAAGGCACATAGGTCGACGGCGCTCTCTGTGTGGCCCATGCGGGAGAGGACGCCGCCTGGACGTGCACGGAGGGGCACCATATGGCCTGGGCGCGTAAAGTCAGAGGGGAGTGAGTCTGGGGAGGCGAGTGCGCGGACAGTTGCGGAGCGGTCGGCGGCGGATATGCCGGTTGTGGTGCCTGATGAGCGGGGTGTGAGCGGGAATGGGAGGAGGAGGAGAGAGAGGGAGAGACGAACCGTGCTTGTAGTCGACTGTGACGGTGTAGGCGGTGCGGTGGCGGTCTTGGTTTTCTGGGACCATCATGGGCAGATCGAGTTGAGTGAGGCGGTCGCCCGGGAGTGCGATGCAAATGTAGCCGCTAGGATTTTGTGAGATTTCATCAGCGAGAAGCATGCGGGGCGAACCTCGTGTGCTTGATCATCCAGGCCATCTTTTCAGTCGTGCAATGAGCGGCCGCGATAATGAGATCGCCCTCGTTTTCACGGTCTTCCGAGTCCATTACGACGAGAAACTCGCCAGCTTGGAATGCAGCAAAGGCAGACTCGATTGGGTCAAAAGCAAAGGCAGTTGCATGGCGTTTGAGGACAGCGGGCGGTGCGCGGGGAAGAGTAGCAGAGGGAGCCATTGCGGAGAGAGCAGTGGATTGCATGGGATTTCACAAGATTGATCGCTTGCTAAGCGGTGGGATTACTGCTCGCCGTGCTCGTCGCTGCCCGTCCATGGGCGTTCACCCAATTCAGTTCGGCATCGCGGCCGATTCAGTTCGGCATCGCGGCCTACCCGCTCCCCGGCCTTTTCCGGAATTAACACGGATTCCCAAAATCTTGAAAAAATTCCGATCGCTGCCACCCCGTCCTTAACCACAACCACGACCCTAGACTCTTATGGCCGCCATCTCCCCAAAGTGGGACGCCAGGTACGTCCCCCGTCCCCACATCCTTTCACTCCCACCTAATCTCGCATAGATTCGCTGGTCCCGTCCCTCATGATACCAACTATTATGCAAAGTGCATGCTCGGCGGTGCTCTCGCCTGTGGCTTCACACACGCCGGTATCACTCCTCTCGATGTCGCAAAGTGTAACATGCAGGTCTCTATCTTTAATCCTTGCAATTCTGTTCTTTCCAACTTTCCCCATCCAGGTCAACCCTGCAAAATACCAGGGTCTTGTTCCCTCTATCAAGCTTCTCCTCAAGGAGGAGGGTTCAAAGGGTATCTGGAAAGGTTTCGGCCCCACCTTTGTCGGCTACTCCGCCCAGGGCATGTTCAAGTACGGTCTCTATGAAGTCTTCAAAGACTTTTACTCCACCCTCGCCGGAGAGGAGGCCTCTTCCAAATACAAGCCCGCCATCTGGCTCGCTGGTTCTGCCTCTGCCGAGGTTTTCGCCGATATCGCTCTCTGCCCTCTCGAGATGACCAAGGTCAAGATTCAAACATCTCCCTCTGGTACCTTCCCCATTGGCTTTGGCGCTGCTCTCGCACAGATGAGCCGCACAAAAGTCGAGACTCGCTACCCCTTTGGTTCCCTCATTCCTCTCTGGTCACGTCAAGTGCGTATACAGTGCCTGCTTTCCTCACCCCTGACTAAACACCTTGTAGATTCCCTACACCATGGCCAAGTTCTTCTTCTTTGAAAAGATCGTCCAGCTCTTCTATACCCACGTCTTCACCAAGCCCAAGGAGACCTACTCCAAGACTACTCAGCTCGGTGTCACCTTTGCCTCTGGTTACCTCGCTGGTGTCGTCTGCGCCATCGTTTCACACCCTGCTGATTCCCTCGTCTCCCTCCTCGGCAAGGCCGAGAACAAGGGCAAGAGCTTTGGTCAGATTGCGAACGAGGTCGGTGTTGTGTCCCTCGCCACCAAGGGTCTCGGCACTCGTGTCATTATGATTGGTGAGTGTCCTCTTTGATGATGTTGCGAGATTTCTCCTCACGAGATGATGCGATAGGTACCCTCACTGGCTTCCAATGGTGGATCTACGACACGTTCAAGAGCGCCATGGGTCTCGGCACAACTGGTGGCAAATAGATTATCACACGTGCGTTTGGAGGAGGGGGGAGGAGGATGTTTGATTCGCTGGGATATCCCGTATTACCATCTGCTTGCTGTGCCCAGCATGCATCTCTATACATAGATTGGAATCATACACTAATAAGCATCATGTTGGAATCTTGAGTGGATCGCGAACGTGCGCCGTCGAGTCACGGGACGTGTTTTCATGTACGACTCTTGCTTTTTTCGCGGAGATTATGCCTACCAATTACCCGTGGTGGCCATAGCGGTATATACACCGTGCGCGCGCTCTCCGTCTACGGCCTGTCAACGACATCTCGCAAGAGCAAGAGGCGATATTGGAACGCGATGTACAGTTGGCGTATGCTATCTCATGAGTTGAGATCCTTGGTGAGTGGTTGTTTGTATTGTAATCACACCGGGGCAGCGCAGCCAACGTATGGAACCGAATAGTTCATTCCACTAGGTCCCAACTCGCGTCCTTATGTCGGATAAATCTCTAAAGAATGACGATCATGGACACGATCGAAGAGGGAGCGGTTCGTACCGGACGATTGGATCGTGATTGATGTTCGCCGCTTGCTCACTGACGAGTTTGGTTCGTCATTCAAGGATTATGAAGACCTCGCTTTTAAACCGTTCGTTGGATGGTATATGTATCGTTTCTGGTTTTTGGTTGATAGGTAGTCATAGTCGAGCGGTTTTTAATGGGTTTTTTTTTTGGTATTGTCAGGATGGAGTTTGGATTTTACGCTGTTATGTGTTTCCTTGCTACGTCTACGCCTACGTCTGCAGAGCAGTCGATCGAGCCAACGTCCCTCTTCCTTCCAAGTCCAGGGACCTCGGAATCTCGCACCAGACCCAAACGCGCTCGTCCCGGAGGCATCGGGGTTCGAAACGAGTCAAGACAGATGAAAGCGTCCAGACTTGCGAAGACGTCCTAGACGTGGGTGGGTACGATATCGGATGACCCTGGCGGATCTCGTGGGTCTAATGATGATGATGATGGTGTTCTTGGACCTGCGATTGCGATTGCGATTGCGCTGGTCCCGGCTGTGTGGCGCGTGAGCCACCTCCTGTTCGCCGCTGGTATCCCATCCTTGTGTTTCTGTTTCTGTTTCTTCTGCTACGTACTCTCCCCCTGCGCACTCCCGCACGCCGCCGCCGCCGCCTATGGAGAAGAACGAACGGAAATATGCTTCTGGTGTGACTTGTGAAAAGGAACTTTTGAGCCGGTCTGTGGATACTAAGAGGAGGCACCGTGTGGATACGGAGTAAATTGGCTCACAAGTTTGTGCCTTCTAGGACACACCTGATGGGTTCTTCTGGGGTTTGCACTGCTTGACGAGGGGGACTGTTGTTTCGAGCAAGATAGAGTCGTCTAATGAAGCTGTGGTTTCTGGCAAGTCTAACGCACCTAGCGAATCCACTTCGTACACCCAAACTTCGCGAAATCGGATAAGAGCGTGGTGGTTCAGTCGAACAGATCTGGTGTATCGCCTGCCGATGTCGATGAAGAGGAAGAGGAAGAGGAAGGGAGAGCTGTGGTTGGAAAATGTTGTGGGAAATTCGTCCAATCGAGGAGGAGGGAGTCTGTGGTGGATTTGTTGTCAAAAGTCCAAGTTAAAGTCAAAGTCAAACTCAAAATGTTGTGGGAAATTCGTCCCGTCGAGGAGGAGGGAGTCTGTGGTGGATTTGTTGTCAAAGTCCAAGTTAAAGTCAAAGTCAAAGTCAAAGTCAAAGAACGGTAACGGTCCGAGGACGCCACAGCCGAATTGTCGGAACTTGCAGCGTCGGCTTGTTATCATCTCTCCGCCTCCTAGAGAGATCGAGTCGACGAGGTGATTATGATCAGGTTTTTTGCGTGTCATTGCGATTGGCTTGAACTTTGGATTATCTTGATACATGTATTTGTGTTACTTGGGATTTTTTTGGTTTGTCTTTTTTTTTTTTTTGGATTCTGGGTTTGTGTTTGGGATTGTAGTGTCTAGATTATGTATTAGAGACTATTTGAGAGAGCTCGTTTGTGTTTTTGCTCCATAGTCGTAGTAATGAGCGTGAATGGCCCACACTCCGGTAGCCGGTTCTCAACGTTTAACGCTTAAATCACTTCTATTCCAATCACACAACCAAAATAGGTTGACATTTTCTCCTTATAGAGTTCACACGTCGAATAAAATGCGTGGGGTTATTTCGTCGTAAGCGAGAGGGAAATTGATTTCAACTGATTCTCCATATAGTTGGTTTGGTCGGCTGAATCAAACCGTTAGCTATAACTTGAAAAGTGGTTTACCAAATAGAATAAGTTTGACGAGAAACACATAGAACAAACGAGAGAAATTGAATGAAGATGCTGTGTATCTCACACACTATCAGTACAAGTTCTTCAATGATCAACGTTAATTTGCTCTTAACGTTGACCACCAAAGAAAGGCGCAACAAGTGCTATGTGCTACATGATACGGGCCCACCTCGATCTGTAGCAATCTATAAAGCTATCAATAGTCCTTGATGAACTTTTATGTTTTGAGTAGGATTGTACTGCTTTTTCCTATGAGCACATGGCCTTGGGACAACAGGTAGCTAGTGGTAACGTTAATGAAGCACGAGACAATCGTACGGTGCAGCTGATCCACCCACCCTATTGTTCGCTATCTTCTCCCCCCAGCCGATCATATATTCACAAGATCCTCCTCCACTGTTCTTGCATTTCCTCCGTTTGCGGTAATTACAGCTCCACCTTGAGGCTGCGTTTCCTCTGGTACGCGGAAATTAACCCTTGGCGGAGAGGTGACCCCGCCAACTGGGACAGGGCCAACGGGTATATTCGTCGGGTGTTGTTGGATTCCTATCATCCAGTCTGGAGTAATACTTGGTATTGTGGCGGTCAGAGAAAGCGTGGCTCTGCCGAGCGAGAAGAAGGGTATAGAGAGCCCATCTAATGATAGAAATGATCAACAGCGCGTTTGCCTGCATGATTTGTGACTTACGGATGAAGATTGAGCAAAGGACGATGAAGGCAACCACTGGCTCGAGCGACGCCGCTAACAGTTCCTGCTCGTTTCTAGGCGAGTTGTGGACAGCCGGTAACTTGTGCAGAGCTAGTGAAGAGATGAAGATTGCACCAACGCCCATCTAAGATCCATGAGAAGACAAAAAGTACAATGAAAAGGAATAAGCTTACGGGACCTATGATCGATCATATGAGGTGAAGTGTTGAAAGAATGATCACCGTCGACTCACCAAAATGACCAGAAAACAAGGCTTCACGCCAAGACCTGATTTCTGGGATCATTCGATATAGCAGCATCATAGCTGGTATACGTCGAATCACGAGTATGATAAGGAAAAGGATAACCAGTCGCCATGGGGTAATCCCGAGCTCGGGGGAATTGAAGGATTCAAACGGAAGCCAAGCGCCGATGTATATGAAGCAAGCACAATTCAAGACGAGATCAATTATAGATGCGAACGCTTCGCCTTCTGTGTGGTCATTGAATTCCCCATCCCATGACATTGCGCTCCCTGCAAGAACTCTCAATTCAGTCGCAGCAAATCAGAATATGGATTGGAACAGTCATTACCTGCTGCAAAAGCAGCGAGAAGGTCATCACTGCCAATTGTGCTCACAACACCCGCGATAAAGATCGAGAAGGAAAGATACTGAGCTACATATGATTCACGGTCAATGAATCCACGTTGATGAGAGAATTTCATTAAATGAGAAAACGAGATTCCTAGAATGGCGCCGATGACGATACCCATAACCACTTGGTCTGAAAAAGGGATCAGGAGATAGAAGTTAGCCCGAATGTGTAGACTCACAAAGCCAACCCACGAGTACCCAATGCACGACTGCCTCATGCTTGGTTTTGTCGATAATTAGATAGAGAGAGATTGTTAAAAACGGATAAGCGAGACCGTCATTAGCCGCAGATTCCGCCGAAAGTATCCTTCGCAGGTTAATGGGCACATGTTTTTGCGCGTACTTTCCACCTGATATATGAAGGCTTTAGACACTCTTTCAAATTGAACCTGCGGCCTCATACTTGCCTACGATGGCAGCGCAAATGATGGGATCGGTAGGGGTAAGACATGCAGCAATTGCAAGGCAAGAGTGGAAACTCAGTTTTGGGAATAGACCGACCATGACGCCTAATATGCAGAAGAGGTTCAGTAAAAAAGTGCAAAATAGGAGTATAATGGTTGATTTACCGGCGACGATGACCCAACCGATTGCCATTGTAGGTACGACCATGATCAGGAGACTCTTTCCATGTTTAAACATGTATGACTTGGGGAGTTCGACCCCGATGGCAAAGAGGCCGGTCGCAAGGACTATGCGTGTTATTTCGCGGGTCATAAAGGTGGTAGAGGTATCCCAAGACCGCGGGTCGAATAAATCTGCGCCGTGTGGTCCTATTGCAATACCAAAGGCTGTTCCGAGCACAACTTCGTTGATGTATAACTGGATCGAAGTTGGGATATCAGATGCGCACTCGAACAGTGTAATGCCGCGAGCTCACTGTTTCCTTGACCAGTAATGAAAACATAGAAAACTATGTCAAAAGCATTGAATGATAGATGTTCAAAGGTTTTTTTTCAGCACTTACCGCAACCACAAAACCGCCGAGGCATGTGTATACCAACCCCGGGGTTGTTACCTTGAGCAACAGCAACTAGGTAAATGTCAGGGAGAAAAGGATGGGACACGAACTTCCAACAACTCGAAAGTCATGGAGGAGGAGGATAGCAAGCGCCTTAGGAAAAGGTCGATTTCAAAATGAAAAGCTTCCCCTCAGCAATTTCCTGATTAAATATCTACCCCTCGGAAGCCAATCATCGGTCCGGCGATCCCGTTATCGGAACACAAGTTAGGTAAGCGCTTGGAAAGAACACGTTAATTGTCAAATTCGATGTGGTACGTGTACGTACCGTTATATTCATGATGAATCAACCTCCAAGTTGCGTTACCCTGAACACATGGCAAACGGTTTTTGGGAACTGCGAAGTAACACGACACATCGTTCAGCATGAGAAGGCCTCGGAAAAGGGTATATCTGGGAAGGGGTGATTTGGTGGAACACATCTACCCTCTTGTCTGTCCAACGGCAAGGCATACGGCTCGCGTCATTGAGGACAATTGACGACCCAGTGTTCAGCATGGCATATGTGCAATTTGTTGTCGCACATAGTGGCGTGATGATTTGCCTGGGAAAGTTGGGCGATGGTATGTATTTTGTCAAGGGATATATATGTTGACTATTATAAATGTTTCGTTACGGGTTACATGCATAATATGGTTTTGTTGTACTTTTCTTCACCGATCTGAATCGATTCCAAACTATCGGCGCTACAAGTCCAGAGCAAACCAAGTTTGTCTCGTTGGATAGGATTTTGCTTCAAGGAAACGATTGTGACCAGAGGGAAGGCAGAGAATAAGGATCAAATGTTTTCAGCCCACTGTGATATCAACGACGTATAGCAAAGAGTGCAGAAAAGAGGTTCCTGTCGTGCAACTGGTGCCAACTGACTTCTGTTGTACTCAAAGCCCGGGAATGATGGCAATGCAAACTTGCATTGTTTGATCACCTGGCACCTGGCACCGCAGCTAGCGTAGTGACTTGTACACCACTCACGTCTTTTTCCCTGAACCGTGTTGCTCCCTCTCATGAGTCTGGACCAGAATCTCTTCACGCTTCATCTCGCGCCTAACCAGGACAACCCCAATATCGTCGATCTCGTTGATCCCTCCGGCACAATTCATTACAGGAAACATCGACTTCCTGGGGTTGAGTATAAGATTGAGGTGTACGGCACGTTCTCTTCTCGATCTCGTCTGATGCATCAAGTATTAAATTGAGCGATCCGTTTTGTGTTGTAGACCCACTATCGCAGTCGCTACTGATCACCGCAACATCTCCTAATGTCACAAGCAAGACGAAGAAACTTGAGCTCTACAATCCGACAATCCTCGTTGAACTCAAATACACTGGGACCCTGTCGTTCCGTTGGAATTTCAAATTCGAAGAGTCAGTTACGAATACCGCCTTCTGATCTTTTTCTGTTTGGTTGCTAATCGACGTTTATCATAACTTGCCTTTAGACATGAATTCGAATGGAAACGCGAAGAGTGCTACATGTTGCGTAAACCGGACCCACCCGTGCTCATCGCGATAACTAAAGAACCTGCTGGACGACTCAGGACAGCAACAGTCCAGATCCTTGACTACAATCTCAATCGGTACGTATTCGAACTCCTTAATTTCTTGAGCTATATACTAAACTCTACGTGATACCCCTAGATTCGATATCGACGACCGTAAAGGCCTTGAGATAGTGATTCTGACTGCACTCTTGACATTTTCCGACGTCAACGAAGGGTACCACGCGCCATCAGAGACAGCCAGGCGAAGCGTAGAAAGAACACCTCCGGCACCCAACGCAGCCGCTGTTTCTAGGCAAACGCAGCCGCCAGCGGAAGAAGCGCCTCCTCTTCCGCCCCCTAAGCCTGCACCAAAAACAGGTGTTGATAGAATTGCTGAGATGCAAGCGGCCCTCGGGGAATACAACGAGATCTTTGTCGAAGAAGAGGGCCAGGTACGACACTATGCCGAATATTGCTCACGGTTACTCGAAGTATGTACTCATTGATTTCATTTCCCCTTCACTTCCTGACGCTGATGTGATGCTCTTCTTCTTCCAGGACGACGCTATGCTGTTTGTGACAATCCGTTCGGCTGCTGCGGAACAGGTGCCGAAAGTTTTGCAGGTCGTACAAGAGACGAAACGTATTAGGCATAAAGCAGGTAAGAAGCAAATTTTAGTTCTCCCGTTGGCTTGGGTCCTACCTGACGCTGGGGGTTTAGGACTTTCCGAAGAGGCCGAGTTGCACCAATACGTGGTGTATGATGAAGTTAAGAAGAAGAAAGGTCCGAGGCGCATTAACCTAGACGATGTTAAACCGCCAAACACCACCACGTACACGCCGCCGACAAGTCTCGCGGTTCATTTGAGCAAGATCGATATGCCCGAGCTGCAGCCCAAAGCGACCGTCGACGAAAGACCAAGTGGAAGCACGAATAGAGACATATTCAAGGACACGTCAAGTCAAGATAGCAGTCCTAGCAGAGAATCCAAAGCCAAAAAATCAAAGAAGGATGATAAGAAGGGTTGGTGGACATGACCCCAATAATAGCACTTGCTTTCTGTGACTGACTTGACGGTTCGTTTCTCAAATTGACAGCTTCCAGACCGAATACCCCTCCAGCAAATTCGTCCAAACTGATCAAACACGGTCGATCTTCTTCCCCCGCGGCGCGTGGGCATGCACAGTACTTGCAATCCTCCTCTTCGCCACCACGCGTGAATACTCCCAGCTCGTATGCTGGCCCGCTCGGCGAAGAGGCACCTTCCTACGATTACAAACGCCCCGACCTAAATTCACCCGTATCGTTCCCTACTCCTGCGGTGCCCGTTAACGGGGCGCTCAACACAGGCTGGGAGCCTCCAAACAATGCTCATCATCCCCCACCCGGCTATAGATCAGGGTCTTATGCACCTCCGCACCATCCAAGCGCCCCGGGCACCCCCTATCCTCCATCCAACTCTGGCTATGACCCGAGCTACACTTCGGCTCCTCCCTCGTACCTCCCTCCGCCACCGCCGCCTCATCATCCATCCATATCACATGGACATTCGTCTCCGTCCTCTCCGTCCTCTCCGCACAAGCCATCAGTCGCTTCCAGTTTACTGGACAGCTTTTGGAGACGGTGATAGCGTGTAAATCTTCATAGATGTCATGCTTTCTGCTTTCCTTGCGCGGACTCAACGGGGTCCCGAGTATGAGTTGTGTCGGGAGATATCATGAATTTGAAATGGTGTGAGAGCCTCGAGGTCGAGGTCGGCTAAGACAGGGGGTGGGGTGGGGGGCCTTGGTGGCATGACGAGTATAGAGTCACGTCGTATCTGGCTCGCTGGAAGGGGGCAAAGGGCCCTGTGTCTCCGATCTCGGAGGTACAGCTGCGGCGAAGTTTGGCAATTAGTTCTTCGGAAGGACCTCTATTGGATCGGATTCTCTAGTAGTTTTACACC